>BLKR01003389.1:0-148249 GCA_011170035.1 Teleogryllus occipitalis
ATTACTGTAATAAAATTAATGACTTATTTTGCTAATAAACGAGTTTGTTTGAATACTCTTGGTTAACTGGAATCTATTTCGCTGTTGTTTAATAATCCATTGATTGAGCTATAGGTATAATCACCGAAAGTTAACCTCTTTTTAGGAATTCTGAATTTTTTCCATTTCTAAGTTTATCAGTAATCTTCAACTAAAATAATACGACTGTCTCCTTAATATATAAAAAGAATTACCCAAAATATTCTTTAGGGTTGCTTTTGCGTGGTGGACGACCAGTAGCGAGAGCTTTGCAAAATATAACCTCTGTACTGCAGCCAGATTGCCTGAGCGACCGACTTTTTAACTCAATTCCCTTCTTTTCACAGGTCTTTTTGCTCCCTAATGTTGGCCGCTACATTCGAATTGCATTTCAAAGCATTACCACTGCTATGTAAGAGCTAACGAGGTACAGAAGGTGAGGGAAAGATATTAAAATGAAATGGATTTTGTTTGCCGTGGACTTGAAGAGGAAGGTCGTCTAAGGGTGTATTTGGTCAGGCGAGAATATTCACAACTGGATAACAAGTTGGTATCGTGTTAAATTTCTGTGGTAAAATGCCAAACTAACACATTTACGCAGTGAGTCTTTCAGACTAATTATTTAAAAACGGAATGATAAATTGTTTTATATAAAAACAAACAGTGAAATCTTCATCAAAGTAAACATTTGTAACAAAATGCTGAAATCGAGGAAAGTTCACTAATACGGTACTATTATTTATGGCATTATATCTTTCATTATGTTACCATTTGGTTTTTTGCTTAATATATACTGCCATTTCTTTATACAGCAAAAATGTTAACTCATGTACTTTGAATGGTAAATTTTAGCTTATGGTTAAACTATTATTTACTTACTATTATTTATTTATTACGAATAAAGATAAACAGATTTTGTGCATATTGCACTAATTTCAAGTCCATTTAAATAATCTTAATATCTTAAAGAGCCATTTCAAATGTGTAAATAACTCAGAGAAGAGTTATATTTACTAACGCTTTGAATGATATTAACTTCTATTATTAAAGATAAGCTCAAAATAATTTTTCGAGCATTTGATAAAACTCATTCCTTATGGGATCCCTGAAGTGAGTTACTCTGAAACAAATATAATTATGTATGTAACAAAAATTAAAGGGAAACGAATAAATTTTATACAATTAATGTTCACAAAGAATATTTAATGCGCGGTAAAGTAAAAACCATCTCTTTAAACAATTTTTACGTCATGCCAAGGAGATTTACACTATTGTAACGAAGGAAGGTGCATCACATTTTCAACGATCGTCTGCTATTTGGTGTAATGAGTCCCGCTATCAACCTTATCCACTCCATATTTAAGGTCCGCTCGTCCTGACTTCAAAAAACCTCATACCTTCTTTCACAGACTCCTCGTATACATCGGTTCCCCTCTGCGTCATTAACATACTCCACCTTATCTCTACCACTCCTCCACCCCCTCGGAGTCCATAGACAATCTCACCACCTCCCGCTGCGCTATCATCCCTCCTCTCCCCCGCCATTCGCGCCCTCTGCCTCCTCGCTTACTGCCCTTTCATGTCTGCCTCCCGCCCCCCACTCCCCCCTCCGCTCTTCAGACGTGCCAATCCCCCGGAGACTACAAGGGAGGCATCGAACCGCCTCATATCCATAAAAACGATTTGATTACGTCACGGCGTCTTGTAATGAGTCGGCGCCGCTTCTAAAATCGCCTCGATGACGCCGTATCTCTTTGTGGCCGAAGGAAGTGTAAGCATGGACAGGTCTCCCGCTTGCAACTCGGTGCATTGTCCTCGCCAGGAGCGGACTCGGTTTCCCTCTGGGTAGTCTTTCGTTTTACTTGTAAATATTGCACTGAATGACTGTATATGTTGTTTTTGGACCGAAGTGAATTTGCGTTTTCAGTGCATCACAAGAGGTTTGCTCGTTGCTCTAATAGGGCGCAAGAGCCAATTTGGAGGAAGTAGGATAGTTTTCCAAAGTTTTCCTTATCCAGAGTTTGGAGACGTCAATACGTTTTATAAATCGGAAATAAGGAAGTCTTCTCATTAAATTTTATTCTTGTTGTTGAGAAACACTTTCATTTTTCAGAAGAAGCATCAGTCGACGGGAAGTCAAGGACGTACTACCTGTGGCTCTTTGTCGGTTAAAAAGTTACACCATCCAGAAAATGTCAAAGCGCTATCTACAAGAAACATCTCTAATTTAAAACGAAAAAATAAGGGTTATATATTTTCAATCATTAGTGACGATAAATTCTTCAATAATTTATCTTCTGTGAATATTTCATTCATAAATGATAAAACCAAACGTTTGATGTCGAATCTCTTAACAAAGTCAGTCTTCGTTAATCCTTAAAATTATTGTGAATGAGGCGACTCGTTTGGAACGGGTCAGGCGATCAGGGAGAAACGTGAGAACGAGAACAGGTAGTTAGCACCAGAGAATGAATGACGGCGGAGCGGGAGTGCGGCATTAGCAGTGAGAGAGGTCGGAGTGAAAAAGAATCCAACCGCATCGATCTTTAAGTCGGAACAAAAACGGTGAAAAGCAATGCTAACTAATAAGTGTCATTGAGGGAAGTGAAAAACAATATTGATAGGACAAACTGTAGCAGCGTGGGTCGGAGAAAAGCGAGAACATGTGCACAGGTGTGCGGCAGCGTATCTGCGACTGAAAGAAACACTGCCATACATCATCGGGGTGTCTGATAAACAAATTTGGAGGTGTTGAAAATTATACCGAGAGAGACAGTGTGCAGATACAATGCCCTTAGTATTGATGGTGTGTGAGAAATCCGTCCTGTAATATGTGAACAGATAAACCACGTCCGTAGCCCGGCAATAGAGCAGAGTGCAGTAGTCTGAATAGAAACGTTTCGTGCGCGGAAGGTAAACATTGTAAAACGGACAGAAACCATTCCATGGGAAATATCCGTTGATGGATCGGGGGCGAGGGGCATTGCCTTGCAAGCCGAGGCACGGTGGAAATCTAGCACACGACCAGAGAGGGACCGCAGGAGGTGAAATCAAGGCCACAAGGCGGAGCAAAGTGAAGCCGACGCGGCCTATCACGCGGTCCAGCCCGGAGCCGGTGAACGGGGAGAAATCTGGTTCGCAACGTAATCGTAAGACTGTTCCCAAACAGGAATTATTATTACGCAATTGAGTGTGGGGAGGGAGTAGACCAAAATGTTTGGAATAGAATGTGTCTTTTGTAGTAATAGATAAAGCAAATTCATGTGGGGTGGCAGGTGTATTTTGAAAGGCTAAATGTTATCTTGTAAAAATAGCGAGTAAATATTACATTTATAAGGATGGTTACAATTCAGTACATAAAAAGGGAGCTCCCATAGGGCATAAAAGGGACCAAAGTAAAGAAATAATATGTAATAGCAAAGAAAAATATGTATACAATGTTTCTGGCGCAATGAGAACAAGCGAAGAAACAAATATATCAGACATGTAACTTGTATTCATAGGTATTTGTTCAACGTATAGTTTCTCATCGGAAATTGAAGTAAGGTATGCATTACACGTGTAAGTATTTTGTATTTTAATATATTGTAGCAATCCGTCCAAACTGAAGGCTGCGTACATTTGTGTAGATTACTGAAAGTATTACAAGAATTGTCTTCTTGAAATAATACAAGTATACTTGTTGATTACCTGGCATTATTAGTATTTATCTCCGATTCACTTCCTTTGTCTCATCTCGCATCATCCAGCAACTTATCGCCTAGATGCAGAACTGATTCAATGAAACTAAACTTTCCTAAAACAATGAGGGGTAACTTCTTACACAGAAACCCCCTCTATTTTTCCGTCGCTCAAAAGTATTCATGGAAAATTTCGTAGCAACCATTCTTTTCGATCAGAAGTGGTTGTGGAACTTACGTAGATTTTCTTTTCTATTATTGATTATTGAAATTTAAACACAATAACAATTCTCAGCAAACAGCGGCAGTATTCTTCTTAAACCTTACCACAACTTTCCGGCCTTCTGTCTTACGAAATATAACATTTTCATTATTGTAAAATACATTGTTGAACATATTAAGAATGCTTTCGAATAGTATATTCTATGTATGTATATGAGCTTTAAAACTTACTTTCACCCTTAGTTCCTCGCGCTGATTTCTCACACGAGTTCCCGCGCCGCATAATTTGTGCGCAAAACCTATTTTGTTAGAAAAATGAACAATGCAGGGCTGAAGAATATTTGGATATAAATTTAATTTAGTTACATTTTAAATGTATACATATTAAAAATTTAATTTAATAATAATATAAAATTTAGCATTTTAGTTTTCAGAACAATGTTTGCATTTCATGACTTCAATTTCATGTTTGTTGCTTGGAAATTTGTAGCACCAGTTAGTAGAAAGTGTAGTAATAATTGTAGTAGAGCTGTTTTTTGCACTTGTGCTTGCCCCTAAGTGTGACAGTAATTTCTTAACTTTGTTCTAGTTATTGTGGACCATCACGACTTCTAGGTTTTGTAAAGTTTCTTACAAGCGGGCTTTTATTCCACTTTGTAACCTTGTCTTTGCCAATGATATCATCTGTACAGTCTAAATCACTGCTTGAATAATCACTAGCATAATGAACCTCAGGACGTGTGTCATGTTCACTCTCGGCCACTACAACGACTTTCTCAGAATCATTTGCAGCACCGTAAATTTCGTCTTTTGACGATTCCTCGTGTAATAATTCACATACTATCTGCATTCCGATATATTATTCACCTCTGTGTTGTTCCTAATGAAAAAATGTAGTTCAATTACATCAACAAATACAAATATTCTGTGACTATTAAAAGAAAATGAAAACTGACATTGGTACCTGCGCGGCGTAGAAAGTACGCCAACGGACAGTTTCCAACAGAAAAACAATCGTCTAGCCACTGCTCGAAATCTTAGTAAATCCCAGTATCGAGGAAGATGCAGCTGAATGCCTTCTGGGAGGTTAGATCAAATGTCAGAACGCGGGTTGATGTCATCTGACACCCACGGCGATAACAATTACAGCTGGTGTGCAAAGTACGCCAGCGCGATTTTAAGGGTTAAAATATTAATTACTCTGAAATATATAGCGTGATTGATTACTAATTCATTCACTTGGAATCCACTGTTTTCGTGGCGACTTCTTTTCACATCTCTCAGCGATGCATTAATTAATATGCGATAATTATGGTTACAAAAAGCTTTTGAAGTAATTATTATCCTTATGAATAATTTTCTTTTCCATAGAGCCATTATATACTTTCCAAATGTACTCGAGCAATGCGTATCTCTTGAGAGTGTTTACTTTCAACCTGTAGGTTCTCATTTTCCACATGAGAGGGAAACCCAATACGCATCCAGTCTCCGTCCTTCGCGCCGATGAAACCATCCCCCACGCATCGCCGAATTTTAATTGTCTCCCTCTCTTGGTACTTTTATTCGCCCCTTTCGCCCGCCCCTCCCCCTCGCATCTGTCGATGGCGTGGGTGGGGGAAGACCGGGCCCCGCAAGCGGTTTGTGACGCTGTAAACTCGGCTGATACAGTCCGCTCCCGCGTAATTTCTCCTTCCCCCTGAAAGCAGCCCCGACCCCTCCACTCCTGATGAGGGCAGATGGCGCGACAGCCTTCTTTTCACTTGCTCTTGTGGCCGCGTTCGCGCAGGACGAGGCGGCTGCAAAGATTAGCTCCCCCAGGGAAGGCTTTCCGAGAGAGTAAATATTTTGGCCGCTGCCCGCATATTATATGGGGTCTTTATATGTGACTCCATATCACTGAGGTTTACATCGTGCAATTAATTGATTTTAAGTTGCAATAAAAATGAAATTGTTTCTATATGTTTAATAGGAGAATTACACAAATCAGATATTTGTGTAAAACCTTGTTGTAATTAGTCTAGAAACATTTATCTACGTGTAAGGTTCTTCTATTATTTTAATATTTAACTACTTTTAACAACCGTTATATATTCTAGTATTTACTTCCGCGAGGTTAAGACAATAAGTGTCTTCGGTTTTGATCTGATCACTTGTACGCTGACTATACAGCTTTGTGTTCTTGCCAGACTTAAGATAATACTTATTAAGACTTTACTTTTGGTCAGTTTTAGCGTTATCTTCTAATGTTCGCGTGAGAAAACATGGATGCATGGAATCTTTTCAACGCAATGCAAGTGCAATGGTTTTCCTTTGAGATGGCTTACCAGAGGACTGAGTCATTCAAAAGCAGTGAAACAATTCTGCAGGTTGAGAAAAGAGCAATGTTTCCAGCCTCTTCCACAACTCTGTACTTTGTCCGTCCCCTGATTCTGAATAACCGATGAGGGGCTATTGATGAATGATAAACCATATGCATGAAAGTCAGGTTGTGCAAAAGAAAACCCGAGATGGGTTGTTGAAAGATATTATTTAGTTGAAAGACAACGCACATTCAAAATCGCCACCCATGTTCTTCAAAAACGGTTTCGAGGTGCCCGAATATCTCATATTCACTTATAGTTTTGTCCCGTCTAATTACGATCTGTTTAGTCCACTTAAAGATCGAATATTTGCCTCCGACTTACAGGTGAAAAATCCGTCCCTAATTGGCTTGCTGCTACATCGAAAATTCTTTTTTTTTGAGGATATTGAAAATCTGGTGATTTGATGAACCTAGTAGTACATTAAAAAGCACAGTGCCTGTCTTGAGAAATTGTCTCATTGTAAGACTTGTACTGTTGTAATCAGTTATAAGCATTATGTACACACATTGTCATTCGTTTAATCATATTTAAATAAGATGTTATTGAGTGTATGACGATATAACAACATATTTCAATTGTATAATATATAATCATGATACTAATGACTAGTACTAAGGAATCACAATTTCCATGTTACTACATTGTTTTTTCAAAGAGTACTAAATCAAAATTACACTTTCTTCTGACAATACATGAAAGTGGTTGTTACACATGACACTATTAAGAACTCAAAATATAACCGAGAACAAAATCAATAACCCTTAGAAATAATGAGGACCGAGGTACTTCAAGTCCAGTCGTTTCGCTGCTACCCTCAAGGACGAACGAGAGTCGGAATGCGTTGTTTTCATGTTAAGACATGCAGTGCAAGTTCACAGCTCGACAGTGTTAAATAACACCTCAGGTTAACTTACTGGATCACAAATTTGGTTTATAAATCAATCTTATGAGATATTTTGTCAAATAAATGCATTTTAGCGTATTACAATAAAAAGAGTGCTTTGTTATAAGCATCGTTTTTGGTTGCGCAAGTTGAGAGCTGTGAGCGAAAGGCCTGTGACTCACATTTTGGTGAAGTGCTTTTGTGTTCTGTATGATGTTTCCGAAGACTTACCGGAATATTTGAATCGGATGAATGGTTCAATAAACATGTTTTAAAACTTAAAAAAGCGTTCTTTACTCCTCTGAAGTTTTTAAACTATTATTTAGTAACATTAAATTTACAAGAATAATATTAAATGATCGTTTGACGATGCATTTGGGAAAAAACGTGTTTGGCAAACGACATTCGCACTAAGCATGCAAACTAGCAGTTCAAATTATTTGCACGTCAAAATAAATCATCTACGTTTCAACAGTTATCAATTGCGTTCACTCCCCTAGAGAAAGGTAATACTCCCCTACTGGAGTACTGGTAATGGACTGTACTCTGTGATTATCACCTCCCCAACATTGTTATTACCTCCCACAGTCGAGTTCAATTTCCTCAGCTTCCTCTGTCTACATTATCAAACTCTTTACTGTTACCTCCCTGTGGAAGTAGTAACAGTAGTTGTATTACCCAACGTGATCGTCAAACAAGGTGACGAAGAGCGTCATACTATCTCTCATTATGCAACGTCGTGTCTTCTACTTATTAATTGCAATTTAGTTTGGTTTGACATTGATTACGTTAATGCCTTTTAATTCCGGCATGACCAGAATTATAATGTCTTCAAGTCTAATGTTACTAAATGACAACCATAACCTCCATAACAACCACCACAACCATTGTCAACATCTCCGTCACTCTCGTAACAACCCATCACTACCAAAACCGTTAATACCACCTTCATTGTGTCCATCGCCACCTTTGTCACCACTTCCACATTCGCTAGACATTACAATTAGCATCGACTTGCTCATCATTATCGCAATGAAATTCTACAATTGTTTTTACTACCATCACATGATCTCTGGCATCGCCGTTTGTGAAGCCAGTATCATCACGATCGCCTTTATCACAACATACTACTACCTCATCAGAATACCCAACACACTTTTACCATTAATCTGTACCCCTACCAGGTACCCCTTATTACCACAGTTCATTAACACCATTGCCAAATTACGACTTCCAATGTCTCTGTTAAGAATCCCCATCATCTGTTTCATTCCCCGCTTCCTCCCTGCTCTCCACCTCCGCCTCCGCCTCCGCCTCCGCCTCCGCCTCCGCCTCCGCCTCCGCCTCCGCCTCCGCCTCCGCCTCCGCCTCCGCCTCCGCCTCCGCCTCCGCCTCCGCCTCCGCCTTCGCCGTTGCCTCCACCTCCCCCTCCGCCTCCGCCTCCGCCTTCGCCGTTGCCTCAGCCGTATTGTGCACGACGGGCAGCCGGGCGCACGAACATGAAAACACCATCGGCTCTGGGGAAGGCGGCGTATTATTTCAGTTCGCGCCTGTTGTTCCACCCGCTGCCAGCGCGTCGTGGGGCTGTTTTCAATTAAAACACCGGCCCCGCGCCGCCCCGTCCACGGGGAGTGGACTCCACTCCGCTTGTACTGCTTTGTCGAAAGAATGCTTAAATCGCTCTCTTAAGTCTCGACGTCCTTAGCGTGCGCCGGCACTTGCAAATAATAATATAGTAATAATAATAATAATAACAATAATGATAATAGTAATAATAATAATAATAATAATAATAATAATAATAATAATAATAATAATAAGTTAATGTAGAGTGGCCGACGCTGTAAACTGTTATAAAAGTATTATCATATGTTGAAAATTTCTTTCATACTTCATTTCTTTCATGCCGAGCTTTGTTCAAATATGTTCTTACAGTGTCTAGCATTGGACTTACCTATGAATCGTGTTAATGTTGTACTTCCATTCAAAAATTCCCAATAACCCATGACCTCGTATATTACCTCCATACGGGATATGATCTGGTGATATTGCAATTTCAAAATTGTAATGGCTGTAAAAATTTCTTGCAAGAATGAATAATGCGAATTGTTAGAATTTATCACAGCTATATCTTTTCGTTTAGTTTTCTAATGGAACATAAATGGTCACCTGTAAGCTGTTCTTCTGCGTTATTCTCTATTCCTATTATAAAATCATTCTCAATTAATTTGGAAAATTCTGACGCAAAAGCTTCTATAACTACATTGGATTCCCCTTATTTACTTAACACTTCCATAGTTTTGTTCCCTAACTTTTTAAGATTTTAAAACTCCACAAAATAAGTGTGACTTGTGTTCTGAATGGAAATATATATGAGCTTTAAAAGGTTATTTTTTGTATGTTTATATGAATAAGATGAATAAGTTTTAAGTTACATCAAATTGAAACTCGATCTTTGTACTCTTAAGAAATGTATTCTGTAGTATTATACTTAAATTTTTGGTTTTGTTCTTATTTACTTCAAATTATTCAAATTTAATGTTCCAAGGAATTTTGCAAATAAAAAGAAACTCATGAAATATTTCAAATCTTACTAATTCCCAACAATTTTTTCCCCGCGATTTTCGTATTTTCTAGTTTGCAATGGCAGTAATAGATGTGTGTGTGGGGGGGGTGCTAGTTTGTCAGTAAGGGATACCACAGAAGAAAACGCATACTTATGGGTTACAATACAAACATTTTTTATATTTATAAAGTTTCACAGCAGCGACACGGTGATTAAATTCTGTACTATATCTTAAAAGAAAAATTGTTTATTATTTGAAAGCCAAACAGAGTGGTTTTATAGTAATTCGTTCAACTCTGTAGCTCATGCAATAACTCACACTTTCAATATTTTTAAATTGTAAAACAGTGAGCCATTCGATCTCTCATACGCATCTGGGAATTTAATTGTAAAATGTGTAGATTAAAATGTTTTTTGTATACCATCATTATAAACGATCCTTTTCGATACCCCGAATCGTGCATAATCCAGTATTTTATCGCACGCTATATGACGTCATCGCCATTATTAAACGCGACATGACGTCATCACACATTCAGCCAATAGTAGCGAGAGAATCGTGGGGAGGTAGAAGAACACGGAACAGCCGACCACCGTTTTCTCGCACGGATGTCAACAATGCCATCTTGAATTTGATTTCCAGAGGGCGTTGGATGTCAAGCACCCGAGACGTCAGAAGAAAGTTGTTTCGCGAAATTAAGTTTGATTCTCTTGTAAATTATAATGATGTTATACAAAAAATAGCGTATGCAACTCGTTTATAATGTTGCTTTATTGCATTCGTACAAATTTGAAAACTCGCTCCTAACGTCGCTCGTTTTCAAAACATGTACTCATGCAATAAAGCTTAACATTATAAACCAATTGCATAAACTACTATTCTGTTGATATTTTTGTTTACATTAACGTTTCATACAGATGCAGCTATCCACATTAATGTCCATATAAAATATATTGCATTTTATTGAGAAGTATCTAAAAAATTATAATTTTAAAACCATTAGAAATTGCTCCCAGCTTTAAAAATGTTCCAATTCGGTATATCGCACTGATATATCGCAAAGGTCATGTGTCACACCATCAGCCAATTTCAACATATCAGAACGAAAACCTCTTACAATTTTTTCCAGTTTTATTTTTTTTTAGGATTTTATCAATATTCGAGAGAGACGTTCTGCGGACATTTGCAAATTGTGATCCCGTGAACTCCGGAAGGGAAACGGAAAATATATGACGACAACTCTAGGATTTTTAAAAAGGTTCCTATTAATTTCCACTGCAACATCTCTGACCGGGAGGTACTAGGGATTGAGTCCCTGAATATGGCAGATTTTCAACATTTGCTAGATAGTTACAATAGGTCGGAGAACGACGTGCTATCTTTCCTTCTAATCCTCGACTGCTATTCCCTTACAAACACTTACACTTACATTCACATGGATTACACTATCACACATTTCGGGTGACTAGTCGAGAGCTTATAACGTGTCCCGGCTGTAGTGGTGGTAAGCTGACGGAAATATCTAGTAGGGAAAAGCCAGCTAGCTGACGTATACCGGGAGCGGTAGCTCAGTGCATCAACTGATGTCACTGCAGCGCCTCTGACCGGTAAGTCCAAGGTTCGAGTCCTGACGGCGGCAGGATTTGCGACACTAGCTTTCCAGCTAGGTCGAATTCAGCTGCTGTCTGGAGGAGAATTCTAGCGACCGGCTGCTCTGATCGGTAGTTTTCCGTGGTTTCTCCGATCAACACCAGGCGAATGCCGGAGCAGTGCTCGAACAAACGGACCGCGCGCGATCTGTCGTTCTCATTCCCTGTTCTATCCTCTCCCCTTACACACACACTTACACTAACATGCACTACACTCCCACATATCCCGGGAGACCGGTCGGGACCTTAGAATTTGTCCTGACTGGGGCGGTGCCCCGCTGGTGGGTTAGGGGGAAACCCAACTAGCCGACGGTAGGTCGGCGCCGGATCTCGCCATCCAGCGGGGGAAGATCACCGTCATCTCCCGAGAAAAAACATGCATTACACTAACGGGAATGATGACCAAAGCCGTTGACGTGCCCGGAAACACGAAAAAATCAATCAATCAAAAACTGACGTATAGGTCAGCGCCAGATGTGACGTTCCAGCGGGAGAGGAATACCGCCATCTGTCATATGTGCTACACGTGTGCGACTAATGACCATTGCATTTGACGTGCCCAGAATCAAAACATTCAATCAAAAAAAGTACAACTGAATATTGTTCTATACACTCTTTGATTCTTATTGTGTGTGAATGATATACATCTTAATGGTTAAGTAAAATTTAGTGTGCTTTAATTTGGAAATTAATTTCTTCACATTGCATATGGTCGACAACAAAATTGCCAGCTTTTTATTCCCTTTCGTTTCATCAAAAAGCGTTTGGAAACAATTTTTTATTGAACAGGTCGGTTTTCATGCCAGGCATCATGACCTTTGAAGATCCAGATAATAAACACATGTGAATAGATCGATTATCCGAATTTACTACCTCAATTCGAATAAATGTCAGAGACAAACAACTTGAATAAAAATATCAAAAGCTTTGAATTTGGAATGAAAGTATTTGTGAGGTAACATTTTATATATTAACAGGAGAACGGAATGTAAATATTGAGATAAAAATTGTATTTATCATACGTTTATTGTAAACTCTCAGTAAAACCAGTATATTTTGATGTGTAGATATCTGATTGAATCCGATCTTTTCACCTCATTTTGAAACTACTGTTAAGTAATATTCAACAAGAATAGAAAATATTTACTACGTATTCTCAGAATAACTACCAAACACGTAGAATGTCATACATATATGAGTAACACACAGACAAGGAGTTCCTTTCACCAAATTCAAACCCACCACGCGCACTTTTGCGTATTAGATACCAGCATATTTTA
Organism: Teleogryllus occipitalis; assembly: GCA_011170035.1. Taxonomy (NCBI): domain Eukaryota; kingdom Metazoa; phylum Arthropoda; class Insecta; order Orthoptera; family Gryllidae; genus Teleogryllus; species Teleogryllus occipitalis. The sequence continues at coordinate 12,663 of BLKR01003389.1, forward strand.
TTTTGCCGCAGTTTTTTTTAATTAGCAAGTTGAATTACAGGCCATTCAATAGAAAGGAAACATTGTTTCTTTTCTAAAGAATGTTGGAATTTACCTACGACGTGGGGACCCCAATATTTCATTCTACTACCTCCATATTCACCACCACTACGTCAAACCTTTACGTTACTTCCATTGTACCACATTAACCAACAGTAATGTGAGAAATCCAGTAGAGTGGACTGCAAAAGCAGAAAAAAGACGGAGTGAGAGAGATATCAGGATAAAAAGAAAGAGAAGCCAACGGGCCTTTAGGTTTCGGCTCTCCCTCACAGATCCCTTGGGTTTCTTCTCCACGGTATTTTCTCAGTAAACCTTCCCTCTGTTTTCCCGTTCTAAACTTTTCAATTCGATTAATATACATTGTGTATGCCTTGTGTAAATCTTCGAGTTTTTGCCACGCCACGCCACCACAACGTTGTTAGCGAAGTTTGTGTGCGGCAATGGGATTTCGCTTGCTCGCTCTGGACGGGGAGAAAAGGGGAGAGGTTCGCAGAGCGGTGTTGCGGTTAGAGGAGGACTGTGGAGGGGGGAAGGGGAGAGAGGAGAGGTCATGGCGGGTGTGGTGGAGAGAATGGATGCTTGCTGGCGCTTATGAAAACACTCTTCCGGCGGCTGAAGAGTCGAGTCGGTAAGGATGAGCCAGACGTGGTGAGACTGTGGGAGGGTGAAAGAGGGGCGGGGTCATTGGAGGCTAGGGTGGTGGAGGATGAGGGACTGGTGGCGAAGGAGGAGAAGGGATGGAGGAGGGGCGGGGATACAGGAGGGGTGGATGAGGGTGGAGGTGGCTCCCGCGACGCGGTGGCGGCAGCAGCAGACTCGAAGGAGTTTAATTAATACATTAGATAATTAATTTTCCTGTCGCACATTCAGAGCGTCGGTGTCAGCTGATCCGAGCGGGCTGCCTTGGGTGCGCTCGGCTGCAGGCAGGCGTTTTGCTGCGCCGCGCCCGTCGAGAGGATTGGAGCGGTTCGCTTTGCGGAGCCTGCACGCGGCGGCGGAGTTGATGTCGCTGAAGACGAGAGACATTGAGCTGTCCGCTGGATAATCATCTTATTATTCCCCCTCTAACGAATCACCCTGAAGCGATTCGGTAGCGTTTCTGACTCTCTGTTCTATTTACTCAAACTGTTATTTAGAGTGAAACTTAGGCATTACTTGTTTCTGTTTTCCCCGAATCTGACTCTTTTTTGTGTTGTTTTGAATGCGCAGAGTAGAGGAGCCTGCACGCGGCGGCGGAGTTGATGTCGCTGAAGACGAGAGACATTGAGCTGTCCGCTGGATAATCATCTTATTATTCCCCCTCTAACGAATCACCCTGAAGCGATTCGGTAGCGTTTCTGACTCTCTGTTCTATTTACTCAAACTGTTATTTAGAGTGAAACTTAGGCATTACTTGTTTCTGTTTTCCCCGAATCTGACTCTTTTTTGTGTTGTTTTGAATGCGCAGAGTAGAGGAAAATAGTTACACGGTTCGCTGCAAGAATAATTGGAAAGGCAATGTTTGTAAAGTGTTACTATTTTGTAGGATGACAAATGCTATGCTATGAAGTAATGCTATGAAGCTTTACTAAAGTTTATAAGCAATATTTTTGTGAATTTTGACCTTTAGAAGTTTCCAGAAAACACGTTCGAAGTTCGACAAAAGCCATGAAATTATTTGTGTTTTCATTGAAATAAAATTTCCTCGTAAACACAATACACGGGATTTTAAAATATTTTGTATTTACATAAATATTTTGTGAACAAAATGAAACGGAATTGGAAAATAATGCATTATTTTGATTTTAGGGGAATATTTCACGATCAGTAGAAATTCGTTTGACCCTTAAAACTTCTTTCCTCAATTTATACTAGCATTGCGATAAGAGAGCCTGAAGTAGTAATTCAATTACGCAATCGAACACTGGTAGTGGCCCTTAATTCTCTATAATTTCAAACATATTTTGAAGGTGAAAATATATTTACTACGAACTACATTTACGAAATATACTTATTACATAGATCTTGCTGTTTCAAATGTGTGGTGACGATGTAATTGAATGACAAATACATTCCGAGATGAAGACGGTGAATTCAAGAGAAGTGAACACTACTTATTTCTTAAATTTTTTCATTGAATAAAAGTGAATAGCTGGGCACAAACCGTATGATATATCTCCCACTGTATCCAGTTCCCAAGTTACAATTAGGGCCAGACGATGGGCAAATTCTCTGTATCCGTATGATGATTCCCCCATGTTTTTAAGATTGTGTCAGTTTTGCGAGAAAATGGACATCAGACCAAGGGTTGAAATGAGATGTGTCACAACTGTTGAAATAATTTCTGCGCTTCACTTATTTTAATTCATTAATATCTTATTCATTTACTCATTCATTCCGTCATTTATCACTCATTCATTCATTTGCTCACTCACTCACTCACTCATTCATTCATTCATTCGTTTGCTCACTCATTCATTCATTCATGCATTCATTCATTTTCTCACTCATTCATTCATTCATTCATTCATTCATTCATCATTGTTCGTTTGTTCCTAGTTATTTCATTCATAGTTTATTATTTATTTGTTCGTTTATATATTGATAATTTTTCGTGCATGCATTCATTCGTTCTTTCATTCATTCATTCATCGTCCGTTCGCTACTTTACCGCAATTACCAATTATTATTATTAATTAATTCACATCCTGTGTTGTGTGAGCTTATTTGCGCGCGGCGTGAAGTCGTCTTTAAGTCTGCTGCGCCCGCGCCCGCGCGATGAGCGTGGTGGCGGCGGCGGCGGCGGCGGCGGCGGCGGCGGCGGCGGCGGCGGCGGCGGCGGCGGCGGCGGCGGCGGCGGCGGTGGCGGCGGCGGCGGCGGCGGCGGCTCCTTGGCGTGGCCGTAAAGTTGGCGCGGGGCGCTTATCTGGAGATGCGCGATGTTGTATCAGAAAATTGAATTTGCTTCGCGCCGCCGCCGCCGCCGCCCTTGCGCACGCGCACTCTCGCACCTCGATCGCAGCGATTACTCACAGCGCGACGCAGCGGGGGCGGCTGCCGGAGGAACAGCTCTCGGCTCGGAAAGCCACGCACGTTGGGAACGGTGGATCGTACGCTCCCTGTCTATTGAGCTGTGAGTACTGGGAGGAAATGGCCGGGAAGCTGGAGTCGCTTTCTTGCCTGTCGCTTGAGTTAATTTTTTGTCGTGGATTGGTCCCTCATTTATTTCTTAAGTTTTTTTGACTTTTGAATTTCCATTTGTATTCACGATTAATTAATACTGTTCGTTTTACGGCAGGACATAGCCGCTTCATTCTTTTTGCTTTTATTTTCTCGTTACGGAGTACAGAGAAAGTTATGTAATCCTACGCATAAAAAAACGGTGAATTTTCGGTGGGAAAAGTCTTATTACACAGCCCTGGTAGCGAAAAAGTGATAAATTTAGAAGAAAAATCCTCTAACATGTAGGATTCATGTTCAGTGGGCCCTTCTTATCGAAAAATCGAATGATGGCAAATGTCACTCCTTCTGTCCATCCGTCTGTGATCAAACGGGTAAACGGTTCAGCCGATTTTCTCCGAAATTGGAATTCCCCAATAGATCTGTCTGATGCCGCGGCCCCTTGAATTTGAAACTGATATTATAATTTTGGGGGTGAAGCCCCTGATACATTTTTCAAATTTAAAAAAATGGCTTTTACGTTTTTGATTAAAGTTTTGTTGCTGTGAAGAACGTTTAAAAGTGCAGGTCTCATGTTCGTTAAAAACTCTGATTTTTCAAAAATTGCGGAAGTTCAAAATGTTTCAGTGTTTCTACAATAAAAATATTATAGAGATTTTTCCCTTAATGAAATGTTTTTTTAAAGATAGATTATGATATTTCTCTTCCGTAAAAATATGGCAACTCTGTATTGTTTCTTTCTATAATACCTCCAACACTAGAAGTTTTGGCTCCAAATGTCACCCGGCATTTGATGTGAGTACTCTTGGTCCGACAGAGGACTTTCGCGTTATTAGCTAGCGTTGTCGGGAGACTGAATGAACTATACACAAAACTACAAGATATGTAAACAAAAAAAATGTAGCCCTGTAAATAAATTGTATAAAAATTGCAAGACATGTAAATAAATGGATAACAGTTAAATAGGGAAATAGTTTTAATAATTAGTAGGTAGTTGGTATTAGAAAACAGATTTAAACATAAACATAAGCTCCACTTCAAAACATTAAACTTAAAATAGCATAGAACAACACATAAAAATTAAGAACCCATATAAATAGCAAGTAAGGCCAAATAAATAAGAATATGTAGTAAGTTAGAATAGAATAGAATGAAATGTAAATAGTAAGTAAGGCTAAATAAATAAGAATATGTAGTAAGTTAGAATAGAATAGAATTAAATGTACAAAAACTGACATGTAAAAGAAAACTGTAAATAAATGTAAACAAAAAAAAAAAAGTGAAACCGGAGACCGTCCGTCAACCGGGAAATGACAACTTCAAATGGGAGCAGCATCTTGGTACCGCAAGAGTAGACAAACAGACCAGCAGAGAAAACACAAGCATACGAGAACTAAAGTGATCACGAAAACACTCAACGTCGGGAAAACCGACAAAAGTGGACATACTACTAAAACTATTTATTTCCAAAAGTGCGCGGAAGAGCTCCCGCAAAGGAGCATACCGCCAGTGACTGATAAAAACGCTCTCGTGTGTGTGTGTGTGAGACTGAATGAAATCCAGGGCAGTGGACGAGCGGACGGAGGTGGACGTGTGACGGCGCGTGTTTCATTGAACGCGCGCGGAGCCGCCAGGCGTCTTGCCGGCGGCCGCCGCGTGTGGCGGTGCAATATCACGAGGCACGCTCCCGGACGCGTCAGAAACATCTACGCTCTAGAGTATCGGAGGACTTTAAATTTCCTTCCTTACTCCTGCTTCTGATGCGAAAATTAAAGTGAAGGACGTAACGAATACTAATGAGAAAATACAAATTGGTAATGTGAGCAACATAAGCTTTTTTTACCAGTCTTTCATGTACCTGGAGGAAAGCGTGTGGCTGTTTGAATACAATTTTGTAGAAAGTAATGGCACTACATTGATAAATGCCAATAGTATTAGTTCTAGGATACATAAACTTTCCTTCAATTATATTGCAATTTATTCTGGAGTCGGACGTTGAACTCTTTGGTGTTTGCCGTGGACGGAAATGGCATTGGTACGCGACCATTACAGGAGGAAGCTGGACAAATCTCAGGGGATAAGCTTACCTGACTCGCACTTAATGAATCTCTAATTTGTTTTAATTGCTTTTTTTAAATTTGTTTTATTTGTATTTGTATAATTTGCCTTATTTGTATTATATGTATAATTGGCCTTATTTGCGTTATTTGCATTAGTTGTATCATTTTCATTATTTGTATTATTTACATTATTTATTCTATTTGTTTTGTTTGCATTATTTGCATTATTTGTTTTATTTGTATTACTTGTAATATTTGTTTTATTTGCATTATTTGTATTCTTTGTTTTATTTGCACTATTTGTATTGTTTGCATTATTTGTATTATTTGCATTATTTGCCATATTTGTGTGATTTATGTGATTTACGCGATTTGTATAACTTGTGTGATTTGTGTGAATTGTTTTGTTTATTTCGTTTTTGAACGCCGATGTGCTCCTTTGGGCCCAGTGTGCGGCGCCGGAACCCCGCCAGCGATCTTTGATCTCGCGAGAGAGAGAGCTTCCCAAATTGGATGCATCGGCGCGGCGCAGGCGCCCACCGCGGCGGCGGCGCATGACGCGACGCCGCGCAGCGAAAATGGCTGTCCGGCGCGAGCGCGTGGGCCGGCGGCGGCCGAGCGGGCAGAACGCACACTTCAAAGAGGCGGCGCTTCGCGACACAGCGGGGCGTGGAGTGTCACTTTCCCCCGCCCCCGCCCGCGCCACACCGCAACCTGCCCCCGCGTGAGGCCGGTCACTCCTCCTGCTTCCGCTTGGCTGCGCGCTCGCCATCGCCTCCCTCCGCGCTTCGAGTCTCCTGAAAACCCTCGTCGAACGACGGGTGAATTGCTACTTTTGACCGCATTCTAATCTGCCTTGCATTCCGCTGGGAACCGTTGGCATCTCTTTCAAATCCAACATCATTACTGCCGGACTCTTTGTGACCCAGAACAATGTCACGTATGCCATTGTCGCGTTCAGCTTTATCGTGATCACCATCGTCACCATCACGTCACAAACCGCGTTAATCACCATCAACTACATCAGCACCGAAATCATCAATACCACCACCATTACTGCCCCAATACCGTCAACAGCATCATTATTTACATCAACGTCAACGCCATAGTGAGCATCATCACAGTCATCATCTCAACTATCGTTACTACTATTTTCACAATTCTGACAATCATTCTATGAATGGTTCAATAACTAAATGTACACTATTATCGCAACTAACATATCCATTGCGTACCACTCAACTGATGCTAAACACCATTTTACCTGGTTCCTACCGACATCTTCTGTGACGGCAGTGGAGATACATCTCATTGAAATCCTATTGTGTATGATTTGACTAGACATCTCATGTTCATACATAGTTATTTCCAGTCAGTGTTCTTGTAATTTTGCTTTTAAAGATTTTGGATAATGGGTAATCTTCGAAATAACTAAATGTCTTCCCCTGCTGTAAATATTACTAGTCTGCAAAGTTTTTTTCATCCGAACTGACCTCAGCTAGATGATACTTACAAAGGCTTCTGACCAACGGGCTGCTTCCCTCAGTATATATTGTATCTCCTCCCCGCATCTCTCCCCATTACATAATACTCTTGCTTGTCATATCCACATCTATTGCTTTTCCGCTCTTCCTGTCCTCCTCGCCATCTCGTGTTCTCTCTACCCCTTCCTTCGTCTCACGTTCGCCCCTCCCGCAATCGCCGCGCCCGCCTTCTCATTTGCGTTTGACATTTAGCCGCTGATTCCGGCACCCGGCTTGCGCACCGCTTGTAATTCTTCCTCAAAGAGGTCATTTGTCAGGTGTAATCCCCACGAGCTAATGCCCTTCACGCCGCCGGCCGCCCGCTCTCGGAGGCTGTCATCTGCACTCGGCGTTCGCTTGACCGCGTACCCCGCACCCGCTTTGGTGGCGACGCAAACGACGACAAAAAGTGTTTGCCGGCCGATGTGTCGATTGCTAAGCCAGAAGTGATCTTTGACCGAAGGGTCGAGGATTCGAGTCCCGCCTCGGGCATAGTTGTATTTCTATTCGTCCTTTCACCCCTTATCATCACCATTTCGTTTCATCTTCATAGTTACCTACCGGGAGCGGTAGCTCAGTGCATCAACTGATGACACTGCTGAGCCTCTAACCGGGAGGTCCTAGGTTCGAGTCCTGACGGCGGCAGGATTTTCGATACTAGCTTTTCAGCTAGGTCGAATTCAGTAGCTGTCTGGAGAAGAATTCTAACGGCCAGCTGCTCTGATCGGTAGTTTTCCCTGGTTTCTTCGATCAACACAAGGCGAATGCTGGAGCAGTACCTTACCAAATGGGCCATGGACAGCGCACGATCTATCCTTCCTCTTCCTTGTCCTATCCTTCCCCCTTACACTAACATGCACACTTACCACACATTCGAGGAGACCGGTCGGGAGCTTAGAGCGGCTGGGGCGGTGCCCCGCAAGTGGGAGAGTCCTGGTTAGGGGAAAACCCCGCTAGCCGACGGTAGGTTGGGGCCGGATCTCGCCATCCAGCGGGGGAAGACCACCGCCATCTCCCGAGAACAAACATGCACTACACTAACGGGACTAATGACCAAAGCAGTTGACGCGCCTTGACACACGAGAAAATCAACCAATCAAATTCATAGTTACCATAACGTTAACTCCAATAATGGTTGTTAATGACCTAGATGTTGATGCGATATTAAATAGCAAAAAAGGTTGTATATACGTGAAAACGTCGGTATCGATTGAGAGGTGGCAACGTTGGGTCTAGTTCACTGGTTCTCAGCGGGATAGGTTACGATACCTGGGGTTGATGCAATTTTAACCCTAGCTTAAAATTTTATTTTAACCCTAGACCAAAAGCGATTTGTACCAAGCAAAGGCATAGTCTGACAGACTACTTTGGGTAAAAATGAAGGAAACTACTATTTTACTATGAAAAACAAAATGTAATGGATTGAATATGCATGATATGAAGTTACAAAATACATTTTAAACTCATTTTTACAATGAAACACTAAATTTAATGGATTGAACATGTATGATAAGGAGTTACAAAATACATTTTAAAGGTTTTTATAGATACACCTAAATAACGTGAGTCTCACATCAGACACTTTCTTGGTACTCTTCAGTTTTCACTCATGGCTTTTGAGAAGCGTCCGCAGGAGTATCTCGTCATGCGACCTTTCTTATGATCGCCGTCGTCCCATTATGATTTCTAAATGATCAGAACAAAACTTAAATGTTACAGGACAAGGAGTTCGTATTCATTATTCACAATATTAACCAATATAGCGCCAAAATATCACTGGCGCAACTACAAAGGCATAGTCCACTGGACGATGCATGTACCGAAAATAGGCTCACGCAGAAGGTTCCGTGTATTTTACCGGACAGTAACACAGTAACACAATGAAGATCCCTAACATGTCAGAAACGGGGATTGAGAGGAAGAGACGGAGGAAGCTTTCAGCAGTAGTTGCGTCGTCTCACAGACGCCTTTGTATTTTGGAGTTAAAGAGGATCAGTTAAATTTAAGGGCTCGAGGTTGACTGAGGACAATAGCCAAATATGAACTAGTGATTGACCGAAATTATCAAGAAAAACATCGCATTGATAATACAAGAGCATAATGAAGTTTATTATTGTTTTCTAATATATATCTTTAAACATCCAATAACCAGTAATTATTTCTCAATTTAATTGTGAGCCCAATATCATTATAATTCTTTTTTGTGTATTGCAGTATGTATTTTTTCACACCTTTAAAAGGCCAATGAAGCCAAGCTAAGAATTACCTTCTTAATCTAATAATGCAAATTTCCTCTTTTTTCGTATTCATCGTTTATCGTTAGATTATAAATAACTCAAGAAATTATACTATACGTATTCATAATGTCATTCCATTGCGCAAGAAAATATTCTCCGTAATATGTATTCGCAAAATGAAATGGTCAGTTTTTAAAAAACGACCACCGTGGATTGTATTTTGTAACCAGAGCACAACAATAAGGATTAGAAAGTAAGATGCTAAGAAGTGTAAACGTCTCCGATTATTGAAAATCAAAATATTTAAGAAACTGTTGGTTTGTGGAATTGTTATCTGTAAGATGTTTTTGAAGTTCTTTCTGCTACGATGTATGCTGCCAAATGTAGAGGAAATGTAGGAGGGTCAATGACGCAAATAAAAATCTTCTAAAAGAAGTCTATGCAAGAAAGAATTGGTAAACCCTAGTCAATACCTTTCATTTTTTGTTCGGAAGGGTATGTGCAATCATTTCGATTGCAGGATTACAATCTTGAAAATACATATGGAATATTATTAGGCAAAAATGTATAAAATTCCTTAAATTTTTTTAGCCTAGAATTATTATATAGTAGTGTTTGCATTGCGGGTGTTGCAGCCATGGTATTCGATTGTGACTGTTTTACCGTCCCCCTGATGTGGTGATCTTCACTAAAAGAAACAAATCATACACATGTTTGTTCATAAGTTACTGTATACTGTCGAGTAGTCGAAAAAATCTTTTATAAAATTGAACTTCATTAAACAGCAAGAATCGTTTGAAAAGAGAAAATAGTTTTTGTCAGTGTGCACATTAGGTGACTGGAAGGTAAATCGAAGAATGATCGAATTTTTTTTCCGAACAGAGATAAGGCAGAGCTACACTCAAATAGAATTAGCTAAGCTGCAATCGGATAGGATCAGCTTATCAAAAAATTAAACGACTGTTACGCAGGAAAACAGAGGTGCATGAATTATATTTTTATAAAAGTTTCCAGATAAACAAAGTTTGATATTGGATGGGAAATGGAGAAGAATGACACAAAAATGCGTAATTTATGAAATGCACAAAAACACATTCAGGGAAAAAATGTTATCGTGTTTCAATTGAAAAATACTGAGTAATTGTTTTGCGATACTCGTGCTGATATCTCGTGCCATTTCCTAGCCGGAAAAAGTGGGGCGCTCAAACTATGCAATCGATTGTACAAAGCTACTCACGGTGTGCGCAGTGCAGTGATTCCAGTCTCTGCTATGCGTAACAGTTTCAAATATCGTATTTCGAACCACGTACTATCAACGCAGAGAGCAACATCGTTGCACGAAGCCCTGTATTGCATTTTCAGTTCGCTATCCCGAATTTGGAATATTACACGTTCCTATTAAGAACGGTCCCTTTAATTCATAATTTCAAACGAAAAAAATGATTTAAAAGAATTTCCAATAATAAAATGTAATTTATTGAATTCAGGTAAATTGTGTAGAAAATGCTATTTATTTTTGCATTATGTTTTTTGAGAAATCTGAGTAAATTGTTCAGAAATAATAAGCGGAGTGCCAATTTGAACGCGAAAAAATAAACAAAATGCTGAATTTATTTTGTATACTTTATAAATTATTTTCTATTATCCTGTTCAGCTTTTAACATCAAAATGACTATCATTTTAATTTCAAACGTAGATGCCAAGATGTAACTTTGTTTTAAGGTGAAGTAATATTCAAAATAGTTTACACAACTTTTATGTTTATTAATAATAATGTATAATTAAATATTTTAATCAAAATGTTCGATGGGATTCGTGCCAGACGATCTGTCTGGCCAAATCATTCGCTCTAATTGTCCAGGATGTTCTTCAAACCAATCGCGAACAATTGTGGTCCGGAAATATGGCGTACTGTCATCCATAAAAATTTAATTGTTGTTTGGGAACATGAAGTCCATGAATGGCAGCAAATGGTCTCTCAAGTAGCTGAACATAATAACGTCCAGTCAAGGATCGGTTCAATTAGACATCAGAGAACATAGTTCAACCCATATAAAATCAGCCTACACCATTATGGAACCACCGGAAGCTTGGTCAGTGCCTTGTTGACAACTTGGGTCCAAGGTTTCGTACGGTCTGCACCACACTGGAACTTCATCAGCTCTTACCAACTAAAATCGTAACCTATCTGACCAAGCCACGGTATTCCAGACTTTTGGGGGCCAATGATATGGTCACGAGCCGAGGAGAGCTGTTGCAGTCGATTTCGTGCTGTTACCAAAGGCACTTCATTAAGTCTTCAGCTGCCATAGCCCATTAAAGCCAATTGTAGCCGAACTTCCTTAATAAACACATTCGTCGTACATGCTATATTGATTTCGGCGGTTATTTCACGCAGACTTCCTTGTCTGTTATCACTGGCAACTCGATGCGAATGTCGCTGCTCTCGGCCATAAAGTGAAGGCCGTCGGCCACTGAGTTGTCCATGCTGAGGTACCGGGAGCGGTAGCTCAGTGCATCAACTGATGTCACTACAGCGCCTCTGACCGAGAGGTCCTAGGTTCCAGGATTTCCACACTAGCTTTTCAGTTAGATCGAATTCAGTCGCTGTCTGGAGAAGAATTCTAGTGACCGGCTGCTCTGATCGGTAGTTTTCCGTGGTTTCTCCAATCAACACCAGGCGAATGCCGGAGCAGTACCCTACCAAACGGGCCATGGACCGCGCGCGATCTGTCCTTCCCCTTTCTTGTACTATTCTCACTCCTTACATTAGTTTAGTTTTTAGTACATTTACATTAGTTTTTAGTTTCATCGGACAGATTTTTTGAAATTTAATTTCATAATCGAAAATAGTTTAACCCATACAAAAATAATAGAAAATGCACTTATGTTGATTTGTAGTGCCTTCGTCACTCCATTTTGTAATTGGTTTGCTGAAAAGACTGCATTTTTGAAAGTGAAACTGAAGCCACATTTCTAGTTTATCAACTTTGGAGGTGTATTTCCCATTTTAAATAATTTGTCTGCACAATAAAACAAAGCACGTGGACATTACTTCTTATCCCTTACAATATAATGAAAATTCAATAAAGGAATAAAACATTATTGTATAACGTTTTTATATAGTCCTTTCTCTAATTTGTTCGCCAACTATTCAGTCTGTTTCATTCGTCAGGACATCAATGAACTCAAGTGACAGCAGAGCTCATCTCTGCGGGATTACTATTCTTGCAGTGCGAGTTTGCATGCTTCCACAACGACAAACACGCACGTTCGCACATTCACACCGTCATCGGCACACGTACACTCGCAGTGCACATACGCAATGACGTACATGAATGCGCAGGTACGAACATACGCTGTAATACGCATCATGCATGCGTACACACACGCATGACTAATGCTGCGAATGTGCATACGCACGCGTAACATTCGTTCCCCACACGGTCTTGCACATATCCAAATATTTGCAGTTGCATAAGGCAGGGAATTACCAAGTTTAACCCTGGCGCTCTATGTCTCTTTCGTGCATCTGATTAATTATTTTCGCGCACTATTTTTCTGGTTTTCTGATAAACGTATGTGTGAGAAACAAAAACAATTATTTCATGCCAGCACATTGGTGTTTAATCGTGTTATATCGTACGGAGTTATTGTTTTTTATACATTCTTTAACTTAGGATATAAAAGGAAAACACAAGGAAATGTCAACCTGCTCATAGGCTTGCTTGAAGTTTTATGCACGGGTATGTTTACTGGTTTTCTTTCTAGCACTATTATTTATCGTCCTTGCATTCAGTATGCAACCACTCTAGATTTATCTTTCAGGCTTGTAAAATGCGTTACGCCGACCTGGATGGCCGAGGTGGCTAAGAGCGAGTACCGAGTCAGCGCTTCGGTCCTAAGGGTCGCGGGTTCGAGTCCCGCCTTGGGCATGGCTGTTTGTCCCTTGACTTTGTGTGTGTGTTGTCGCGGAGGGCCTCGCGTTCTGGTGACCCCAGATCAGAGGAGACCGCAAGTGTTTGTCTAGTGTATGGTCAAGTATGCGTCCCTTCGGGACGTAAAGGGCAACCGGCTGTCGGCTGGATAAAAGCCCTAGGAAAAAAATGCGTTACGGAGCGCGCCAGAGCACTGTTTTACAAAGTCGCATACCCACGCGTATGCGCGTAGCCTACGGGTTGTTCACGCACATTTGGTACAGATGAAAGCAGTGCGCTCGTTCTCAACGCGGCAAATGCAGGAGTTTTGAAATGCGTGGAGTTTTCCTGACGAATATTTTTATTCTGTTATAGATATACTTACAAGAATGTTAAAAACTTCTGGGGCATGCAGAGTTGTCGATGATATTTTTTACCAATGAACATGTAATGAAAATATTCATATAATTCAGTCAAAGATAAAGACATTTCCACCTGGTCGGTTGGCAAACCATCAAGCAATTGGGATTTGACTGGTCACGTTCTGATGCAGATCAAGGGATTTTACGTACTTGTTAGAGCAAAGATGATGGATTATTTACCAGTCAGGAGGAAATGCTGTTTGTGTAACTTTGTTCTACGAACGTTCACTGGCAAAAAGTATTTTTTTTTTTTGATTATCGTCTATGCACTAGAAGTTTGTATCAATCGTTCAGAGACAACTTGTATAGACACTCATCCTTACAAGGGGAGTAGAAGATCATAATATATTTATTGTTAGTTGTACATTCGCCCAAATTGACCCTACATGGCGCGCGTCTGAGGAATGAGGCATATCGTGCATTACACGAGCAGGCCCTTATATATTCTTTTACAGAGGAACCAACATACTATTCTTTTTTAAGCACAATCTTAGAGTTTGTCCCGGCCGGAGACGGAGTTCTGCTGCTGGGAGATATCTGGTTTGGGAAAACCCCACTAGTGGACAGATACGTGGGAGCTGTATCTCACCATTCAGCGGGTGAAGATCACCGTCATTTCCCGAGAAAAAAACATGCACCTTACTTACGGGACTAATATCCCTAGCTCTTGACGCACCCGAAATCATAAATCAATCATCATGAAGCTCTATTGTCTACTAAAATCTACTCTCGTAGTAAAAAATTCTACGAGCACGCTCTTCGGGATTTGCTGGAGCGTACGGAAAAATCGCGTCGTTCGCCGACACGTCCGCGCGCAGCTCGCTGGGTCTGCGCGCGCAGTCGCGCGGCGCAGGTGGGGGGGGGGGCGGGGCAGGGCGCAGCGCGCGCAGCGGCAGCGGCAGGAGCTGCGAAACGCGTGGACCTTTTGTGCGGCGTCTCGCACAATGTGGTGATTTGTGTTTTTGATTCGCGCGCGGGCAAGGGCGCCGCTGGACTGCGCCGCGGCGGACGATGCCCCGTTGTGGCGGCCGTCGCAAAATATCGAATTCATTGGCTCATTAAAATTCCTCCGAGTGACGTATTGTCCCTATTAATATTCAGGCCACGGCGGCGCCCGACGAGGCGTCGCGACGATGGGGTGGGTGGGCGGAGAGGGGAGGGTGGGAGGGGCAAAAGGGGGGGGGGACGTGGTAGGCGCAAGTTGGTCCGGATGGTGTCTAACAAAATGGCGGTGCGAGGGCGAGGAAAAACAATGCGCGATTTGTGGGCGGCGCCAGCCGGGCAAATTGGCGCGCGCGGGCGTCGATGGTCGGGCGTCGGCCGCCGGGTGGTGGTGCGGCTGCCACTGCAAGTGCCGTGGATCTCCATGCAGGCGGCCGTCTTTCCCTCTCGTCCTATATGTACCACACCCTACTAATTTTCTCCCACCTTTATTCCTTTGCTTTCTCTCTCTTGATTTATTCCTTCTTTTCATTTCCATTATCTGTCACTTCATTTCCATTCTCCTTCTCATTTCTATTTTTGCACTCTTCGTTTTTATTCTCGTTTCCTTCATTTCTTTTCTTCACTTTTCATTTGCATTTTCGCTCTCTTCATATCTATCCTCGCTCTCTTCATATCTATCCTCGCTCTCTTCATATCTATTCTCGCTCTCTTCATATCTATTCTCGCTCTCTTCATATCTATTCTCGCTCTCTTCATATCTATTCTCGCTCTCTTCATATCTATTCTCATTATTCTCATATTTATTCTCACTGTCTTCACTTGTATTCTCGCTCTCGTCATTTCTATTCTTGCTCTCCTCATTTCTATTCTTGCTCTCTTCACTTCTATTCTCTCTCTCTCGTCGCTCTATCTCTTGTGTCACTACTCTTCTTCCTCTCGTCACTCTCATCCTCCATTTAGTGGCACTTTTGTTCTCTCTCTCGTATCTAGTAATATTCCTGTTCAGTCGTAAAGAATACGAATTCTACTTCTATAAATATTGATGTGTTCTTTCATATTTTAGTCTGTGAGAATTTTACCTCCAAAAATTTACGAAAACCTCTTTTGAGTGTGGGAATTGCTCCAAAAAGAGTCGAGAAGAAACCACTACCAGGGAAGTGGACTCGTTTTGCACCTTACATTTACTGATATGTAAGTCATAAATGAAATAGTGTCTCCCAAGTTTACTTAAACTAGTGGTGTCACAAACGCACATACTTTCTCGTATTATTTGTGCCTGTTACCTATGGTTACAATATTTATTGAACCCGAATGTGTTTCCAATTGAATGATATCTTTTCCTTGCTGAGATTAGAACTTGAATTTAAGAGTATAGTTCCGGTATCAAGGCTCTTAACACATACTCTGAATACATCAACTCTGGATATTTACGCTAATGCTCCAGACGCATAATAAAAAGAACTTTTGTAGTTTGTGCCATCCAAGAAATTTTAATAAAAATTGGATCTTGCTATTTTACTAAGCAAAATTTGTATTTAAAAATGGTCTGGCATGACGTCGTTTAATGATATACTTTAAAAAAAGGAATGAATTGAAGATAAGAATAAGAAATATTTCTCTTTGGTAACGTAGATGTATAAGGGAATTAAAAGTAAAAAAGCACGTACATTGAGGCATATGAACAGTAAATTTATAAGAAGAAACTATTTCCCACTGATACTATAAGTACAATTTACAAAAACGAAGAGATCCATTCAGTGTTGTTCAAATCCGCATTCCTCTATGTATCAGACTGTCATATCACACCGCGAGATTTGTTTCTTACTTTTATCATCAAATAATGCTTTCCGGAGACGCACACGCTTTTGTTGTGCATAAACGCCACACGCAAAATATCTATCACTCACTCTTTTTTAATTCTCTTTTTTCTGTTCTTCTTCTTTTGCTTGTTTTGCCTTTACTTATACTACGTTTCCAAGCTCAAATTTTCCTCTTTATTTTGCATTTTGCTGGGAAGAGGGGTGCGTTTCCTCTGCTCTATTCCGTCTCCTACGAAACATCTCTTTCACCCGATGTGACAGCGTGCCGCATAATCTCGTTTGTGATGTACGCTCATATTACAGTATGGTAAATCACGAAGCAAATACTAGGTAGATTTTGAAACTTACTCATTATTCAATTTTCGATATCGAATGTAAATACTGTTTAATGTAATTCAGTGGTAAAATGTAACCTCAAATTATATAAAGTTATCTACAAAATAATCTTATCTGATTTTTAATACAGATTGTCTTCAAGCATAACTTAAATAATTCAATTCATTTTTTTGAACTAATTAGTCAATGAAAATCGGTAACTCATGTCAATGAGTGAAATTGAATGAATAAATAATGCTTTACAAAATACTCACTAATTTGCTGTAGTTTGCTGACCTCTAGTACTTATTTCCACTGATACGTCGCAAGCTGGATGCATCAGCTATAATCTCACTCGCTTCTTCCCTGTATTTATGTTCTCTCCTCTTGTGTTTAGTAACAGCTGGAATTCCTAATGGGCATGCTATCAGTATATTGTTCAGTGATCTGTCCTGAAACACTTTTCCCCGTATGTTGCCCGTAATTAAGAGTTATCTCGGCCAAATACTCTCGATTTGTACTTATTGGCACAGTTTGCAATCGACCAAAATTAGATATAACCGCTTGATACGAAACGTTCATAATGTTTAAGCCCTCAAAATCAGTGACGATTGTGTTTGATGACAGGGCACAAACAGGGCTGGAAAATCGATGACGCAATCTTAAAGGCCATTGAACAGCACAATGCGAATCATTTAATGTCAATCAGTAAATCAGTGACCTGCATAATAAAGTACATCTCTCCAATTTCAGATTGAGAACATTTTTCAATTATTTATTAAGACATCATGTTTCCATATTGGATAGTGCATTTCCCGCATTAGTCATTTTATATCAATTTTCGCTGACAGTTCATTTGAATTTTCGTTTTTCCTATGTAGTATTTTTATAGCACATTGATTTTTAGAAATTTTATTTTTCTCTCTCTCTCGTCATTACATATTTTATAATTTCTCAATAAACTTTAAGGGCCGCTCATGTTGATAAATTCCAGTAATTTGGTGTCAATTAATTCCATGAATCATTATTAATAAAATAGCAATTTGATATAATTACCTACAACATCGCTGCTGCTGTAAGCCTGTGTGTGTACTTACATGCTGCATGCTGTAAGCTTCATTACACAACTTACCTACAGCATAAAACAACTCCCACTTCTTATCACAGCAAATCAGTTCGCAATTAACCACACCTCAATAAAAAATAATGTTTGCCTCCAGCTCTGCTCCTGTCTCGCAGCTGTTAAGTCCACAAGAATTCTGCTATCGGCATGCCGCTGCACAATCAATTCCGAAAGAGGAATTTCCTTGTCGTTATTAACTTGTTGCTTTTGAGAGGTGTAACTTGACGGGGCTGGGTGGCTCTGGGCAGCGCAGAGCGGGAGCTCCCGAGAATCTCCGAATCTCCGAATCTCCGCATCTCCGCATCTCCGCATCTCCGCATCTCCGCATCTCCGCATCTCCGCATCTCCGCATCTCCGCATCTCCGCATCTCCGCATCTCCGCATATCCGCATATCCGCATATCCGCATATCCGCATATCCGCATATCCGCATCTCCGAGAGAGTTCGCGCGAAGGGATGAGCAGGAACAGAGAAGGACGGCCAGAGACGGGAATCTATGGTTTGGTTTGGTTTGGTTTTTTCGTGTTTCCGGGCGCGTCAACTGCTTTGGTCATTAGTCCCGTTAGTGTAGTGCATGTTTGTTTCTCGGGAGATGGCTGTGGTCTTCCCCAGCTGGATGGTGAGATCCGGCGCCGACCTACCGTCGGCTAGTGGAGTTTTCTCCTAACCAGGAATCTCCCACCAGCGGGACACCGCCCCAGCCGACACAAACTCTAGGCTCCCGACCGGTCTCCCGGAGTATGTGATACTGTTGTGCATGTTAGTGTAAGTGTGTGTGTAAGGGGAGAGGATAGGACAGGGAAGAGGAAGGACAGATCGCGCGCGGTCCGTGGCCCGTTTGGTAGAATACCCTCCGGCATTCGCCTGGTGTTGATCGGAGAAACCACGGAAAACTACCGATCAGAGCAGCCGGCCGCTAGAATTCTCCTCCAGACAGCGGCTGAATTCGACCTAACTGAAAGGCTAGTGTCGAAAATCTTGCCGCCGTCGGGACTCGAACCTAGGACCTCCCGGTCAGAGGCGCTGCAGTGAGGGAATCTATGGAATAGGATAATATGGAAATGGAAGTGATGGGAAGGAACGGAACGGGAAGGGGCAAGGTGGGGGAGCGAGGGACATGTTGGGTTGTGAGAGAGAACAGACGTGGCGAGGAAGGGATAGAATGGGGAGAGGCGTGAAGGAAGGGACGTGAGGGAGATGAACAAGATGGAGGAAGCGCGAGGTGCTGGGGGAAAGGTAGGAGAGGAAGGGATTGTACAGGCATGGGTTGGTGGGAGGGTGTGGAACCGATGAGAGATGGAAGAAATGAGGGGTGTGGGGGAAGGATCGGGGGATGGGGGAGTGAATGGAGTGTGTGGGTGGCGTGTAAAATATTGTGACGTACGCGGGTAAGTGTAAAACCGTTTTACAACGCTCTGGCGTCAATAAAATCATTTGGGCGAAATGGCTTGTTACCAGGCGCTATTGGCCACGTCCGGTGGCTCAGTGACACGCAGTTGCGACTTCACATGGGCTCGAGCGCTGGGCTGCACAGTCGAAGGCAGGGGCGCTTTCATCTCTTTGATGCACCGCAGACCCACCGCGACGTCGTGTGTTTGTCTTTTGTTTTTCCCCCGTCGGCAATAATCCGAAATATTGAATGCTGAACACGGATTTTAATTTAGAATACTTTGCTGGTAAAACTACTTTTTGGCGAGGAGAGCTAGTAAAATTTTCGGTATTAACACAAATGTACGTGTTTCAATTCCGAGAAGAATAACTAATATTGAATATTTGACGCTGAATGAAGGATTATGAACTGCGGCGAACGACCGCAAAATACATCATACATTAACCACACAAAACGTGAAATAATTGAAAACTGACATATCATTCTTGAATCGTTTTTTAATTAGAATGTGAAATGAAGTTCTATGAGAGACTTTTGAAGTAATATCAAACGGAATAAAGAAATTTTCATATAATGCGATTTATTTTTATAATTGAATTGGTATGAACAAAAAAATAATCTGGTATTCTATTTGTAACCAGTACGTAAAGGAACATTTTTGTTGCGTGTATTGGTTTAAAGTTAAAGTAAACCGTGACTAATACCTTCTTACTTTAACTCAGATTCACAATATTTTTTCCTCGTTAGCTGTATCATCAATATGATATTCATATCAAGATTTTAGTGCGAAACCGTGACTACTCAATGAGAATCACATTACAACTCAATGAAAGGAATATCTACATTCCTGTCAATTCTCAAACGTCAACGCTAAGTAGCCAAAAGTCCATACTTGGATATAAATAATAAAAGAATAAACTGTTGCTTTTTGTCATGTTAATTCTCAACAGAAAACGCTAAAAAGTTTTTAAATGT
The DNA here is from genome assembly GCA_011170035.1 of Teleogryllus occipitalis. Classification (NCBI taxonomy): domain Eukaryota; kingdom Metazoa; phylum Arthropoda; class Insecta; order Orthoptera; family Gryllidae; genus Teleogryllus; species Teleogryllus occipitalis. The sequence continues at coordinate 32,591 of BLKR01003389.1, forward strand.
ATGCGTATCACAAAGATGAACAATAATAACAAAAATGAAAGACAAGACCAAAACTAAAGTTTTATTACCAAGCAGAGCTTTGCTACAGATCTTCACACTCAACGAAACTCTTTCTTATCTTCCTTTCCAAATCACCTTTAATCCACGCACGGATTTTACCACTCAGCACACAGCTATCTGAACTCTCCGGGACGTAAATTGTTTTATGGTGTTGTAGGGCCCATTTCGAGCTGTCCCCCCAGACGACGTTAGAACACACAGGGTACAACACTGCTCTTCATGAACGACCGGCATGCTCTGCAAAGCGGATGCTCACCCGTTCGATACGGGAAAATAAACACCGGTTCCGATACTAGATTACCGGAATGTTTGCTCGTATGAAAAATACATATTTTTATCAGCAGATCTGAGTGTTGCCAGCGTCCGGCCACACATGACTGCACAGCGGCGGCAATCGATCGATACATCGAGAGCTCGATATTTGAGCTCGAGAAGGGCTCACGAAACGCGTATAAACGTTGCACCCAAATGAGAGGCTTTGTTGCGTTTTCCTTCCATCTGGGTGGATTTGACGCTGCAGCGTTACCATATTGGGAGAGCAAAATCTACGCTGGAGAAGGTTCGGGGTAGAATGAGGGATTTGGGAAACGACTTGTCTATAAAAAGGCGTTAATTGTCTCTCTCTTCACGCAGCAGGTAAACGAACCAAAAATAAGACAACTCAAGTCGCAGATTTTTATATGGGACTGCATGCAGAGTTTATACTTCTGACGGGTCTCTCAATTTTCAGAGGCATCCTTTTTATAATCTTCATAATTAATTTTTATATTCAAGGTTAATAATAATGATAACTATGCGTTTGATGTGTAATACATTGGAAGACTGTATCAATCACCACATATAGTGCCTACAATCCTGTCCTGTACAACATTAGGAAGCAGAAAATATTAATCTTGACATTAAATTAATTATTGGCATGTACAAATACACCGAGCCGAAGATTTGATGTTTTGGTTTCGCAAGACAATAAGTGTTTTTGTCATAAGTGTGTGGCGTGGTTGTTATACAATCCACAAGTCCTGTCTGATCATTTTATCCACAAAATGCATTCATCGCCTCACAAAATCCCACCACCGTCAGGGCAAAAGCGAAAATCTTCTCAGGATTGGAGAACGCAAGGACCAAGCCTCCCTCACAACGCTCTGTAATTATTACACATACACCTACATTTGGTTTGCCCGTATTTTATCATAGTAAAATCACTTGAAAAATGTAGATTAAATGCAACTTATTTTCTGTATTTATAAACATTCAAATGATGATCGGTAAATACATACGAGAGCTCGATATTTGAGCTCGCGGTGAGCTCACAGAAAACGTATAAATGTTGCAGACACGTTCAGGTGATACTGTGTTTTGTTTTTATCACGCGCGGTCGAATTTCATGCCAGCGCTCTGCGCTTAGGCTATGGGGAAAACAATTTCTGAGTGGGTAAACGGCAGGTGTTTCCAAACTTTTTGGATCGCAGATCGTTTTTCCAAAAAATATTAAAACAGATGATCTCTCAAAGATATTAACTCTATCCACTGAAACAATAAAGTTTTTTTATATGGGACTGCATGCAGAGTTTATACTTCTGACGGGTCTCTCAATTTTCAGAGGCATCCTTTTTATAATCTTCATAATTAATTTTTATATTCAAGGTTAATAATAATGATAACTATGCGTTTGATGTGTAATACATTGGAAGACTGTATCAATCACCACATATAGTGCCTACAATCCTGTCCTGTACAACATTAGGAAGCAGAAAATATTAATCTTGACATTAAATTAATTATTGGCATGTACAAATACACCGAGGTGTAAAGGCGACTGATGAGGTATAATCATAAACAACTCATGTTCTAGACGATAATTATTAAGATTAGTGTGAAATATATAGGATTCTTTACTAGAAAATCAACATCAAAGGTATTCTGATGGATTCTTTTTATACGATCAGGCAAAGTTTATAAACTATATTATTGAAGTTAACTAATCAAACCAAAGGTAATATTATATGAGGGCATAAAAGATTAGATACAAAAATTTATGTAATTGGTAAAAGTGACAGAAAGTGTAGGCGTATTTCGCACCTAAACACGTACAAATTCTACTCACGAAATACATACGTAGTTCTACTAAATCATCAATAAACATAGGTCAATCTTTTTGATTTTCCATTTACTCCGTTAAGCCAGAATTTATATTCTTAAATGACCTTTAACCTTCCCCCCGTATCTACTATATTCTTGCTCATTTTGGATGAAATCAATTTTACTTCTTTCGCACACATTATAGAGGGAAGTTACTGACTTCCGATGCGATAGCAATCATAACAAGTCATGCGAGCCTTTTTTAATTTTTTTGGCGCATTTGGAATAGGCATTTGCACGAACGCGTGGAATTTTCCCTTCGTTCTTGTGGAGAGCCACGCAGTGCGTGCGTGCGTGCGTGGCGATCGCGTGATGCCGGACGTCCGTCCCCGCCTCCACCTCAACATCACTGTCGACGTTCCCGCCTCGCTAGCACCAAAGCACCATTGCTTACATAATGCATCAACAATAATACGACCATTATGGATGTTATCATATTCTATCATTATCATCAATTCATCACTATTCTCACTATCTCCAATCCACTGTGTCATGTGCCTTCTCTCTCATCTGCCCCAATCTCCTCCTACCAACCCGTTTTAACTATTTTAACCATCACTATCTTGAGTATCAGCGTCCTCACCAACAACACAACCTAACTGTAGTTCCATTCCTTCCTCTCCAGTCCTCCACATTTCTCATCAATTCCACCATCAACACTACAAGTACATTACAATATACGTCGTAATTACTCCAGTATCTCCACTATGATCATAATCACCATCTCCAGTAATACTTCAGTCATATCTATCTACAGCAACACTGACCTATTCTTTCCCTAGTCATTAAAGAATAATCAATAACTCCTGCCACTGCTAACCTATTCGAGCCACCTGGCGTAGAGGCGCCGCTGCCGCTGCCATTCCCTCTTCCCCGCGCCTGCTTCCATCTCCACCGCCGCGACGCCGCCGCCGCCGCCACCGCAGGCGCCACCGCTTAATAGATGCGCGGAATATCGGAACGTGCCGCCCCGCAATGGAATGATATATGTCGGGCATGCGGGTGTCGGATCATGGTATGCAAATGAACTGACCGCGCTGCACTACGCGAGGTCGACGTGCGCCGGATTAAGTCACGTTACCTGCGTGCTGGGGGGCTATTGTTATTCGATGAGACTCATCTGCCGACGACAAATGGTAACTGACTGCCGCTGTTAACATGTGCATTAAATTTCCCGTCGTTTTCGTTCATCTCAAGTTCGAAGGTCGAACGTAGTAGTATTTTTCGAACAGGAGCAATTTTTGACAGAAATTAATTGTGTTATAAAAAATGTTATAGAGAAGGCGTCTCTGACATTTCCATTAACTTTCACTAATTTTATTTTCTATGCAAATATAATTCATGGAAATTACATTGTTAGGTTCGAAGAAGTTTTGTTCGGAAAACGACCATCTGCAACGTTCAATTTGTATGAGGGGAAGTACACCATGCACAGCTTTTAGTTGGGCAATGAAGCTCCTATTCTTTTTTTACTCTATACATTTATGAATTATGAATACTGGTATCATAAAGCATAATTGGCAATCTTGAAAACGGAAATTTTTCCTCCAGTGCAGTAGAAACTATTTGTACTGGAAAATGAGCTCAATTATTCAGTTTATAGAATTGCTGACAAAATAATTTTCCTCGGAATTCTCTAGCATATAGAAAATTAAAAAGACAAGGAAACGTGCGCAAATGGCGAAGCAACATTTACAATTATCAAACGTTAGTTTCTCAAATTTTACAATGAAAGAGAATAACTTCTTTTTTGGACAAATAACCTTTTTTGAATCAATAACTTTTTATGAACGAATAACTTTTTTTGAACCAAATGTAACATTCATGGGCGGAAGACTCGTTTTAGTAATGCTTACTTCATTATTCATCAATCATTAAGCGTGTGCCTGCATTTCAACAGCCTGCATTTGAACCGCCATAAACAACTTTACATGATTATCTCCAAACTCAATTTTTTGTTGTATCACTTCCCTAGCCCATGAATTATTATATTCGTATGTGACATTTACTAGAGGAAGTACTATGTTGTTGATATAGCTCCTTGAGCCATTTGTCTACTTCATGAAGCACTATCAAATAAACGGTCAGTACTCATATACATCATATTGTTTACCTGAGTCTAGTTGAAAAATCTACATTCTCGCGACCAATTTTTACTGGCTAAACGAGTCATGAAAGAGAACTTATCATGCAAACAAAATTATCTCAAAGCATGTACGTCAGTCAAAGAATGAGCAAAACATCCATGAATTCGTTCGTATACCTATGTAAAAAGGGAAAACGTATCATCAGCATCATATACTTATCATTAAAAGTGTACTCTTATCGCTTATTATTAAAAGTGTAATCATGTACTCTTATATTTGATTTTGTTGAAGATAAACACACTATGGCATATTCAGAAAAAGGATTGAAAGTTTTGAACAGGAATTTTCAATGTTTAGTAGCAAAATTATTTACTGTTATCAAACTAGTTCAAATATGAAACATATATGCTAGGGCCGGCGCTACACAGGTAATCGGCGATCACCTAGGGTGGAATTTTGGAAAATTTTTTAACATGTTTTATTTGTGCTTATTGGTATTGATCATATTATTAATAAAATAATTATTTATTTTGTAATAAAACTTCGATATGCATCATTTATTAGTTTCAATAATTATCAAATTCATTTTTGTTTATCAGTATTTTCTAATGTTGATATTTTCAACAACAATAATACGTATATGTGATCATTCTTTCTCTAGATAAAGTATTTATTATCTGTGGAAACACATTATCATTTTATTATATTATATGGGTGCCCAAACATCTCGTTTTGCCTGAGGCGCAAAATGACCTAGCGTCGTCAATAATAGTTATAATTATTCTACAAGTATAACAACAATATATATTCCACCCATAACGATGGATGCTCTTAGGATATCCTTTCATCAAAGTACCATTTAGAAGGGAAATTAGGCGTTTCCTGGCAATGACGATTTTTCAGATTGGATTGGTTTTTGTTCTATGTTTAAAACTTAATATTTCATAGTTAAGCCCATATGCTTCATTGAAGCTCTTGGTTCTTCAATAGCCCTTTTACTTCCCACCCGAACGGCATTCTATGCAAGATTTTTACATTTTTGCAAATTAACAACATCGTTCAAACTTGAACTATTTTTAATTATTCATAGTTAATGCAATACTTAGTTAAATTACTTTAACATGAACTTGGAACATGGTTGGAATTATTTCGTATGGCATAATTGTGTCTTGTAGCTTAACAGGCGTTGACGAGCAGTGTGAAGTGCATTGTACTGTAAGGTGGAATCTAAATTGTAATTTGCGGCGTCACCCGTCTTCGCCCCGCCCCGCGCCTTGAGGCAGGGGGGAGGGGAGGGGCGCGTGGGGACGCGCTGATATCCCGCGAGGGGCGTCGCTGTGGCTCTCCCGTTATCTAGCGGCGGCGGAGTGGCCGTCCCGCGGGAGGGCGGTGCGCGTGGGGGGAGCGGGCAGGGGGGCGTGGCCATCCACGCGACCCGACGGCCGATAGCATCGACGCCCTGCCCGCCCCGGTGTCAACAGCTCACGACTCGCCACGGCGGGGGCGGCGGGGGCGGCGGGGGCGGCGGGGGCGGCGGGGGCGGCGGGGGCGGCGGGGGCGGCGGGGGCGGCGGGGGGCGGGGGCGGCGGGGGCGGCGGGGGGATGGCGGGGCGGGGGCGGGGCGGGGGCGGCAAGGGGCGGCGGGGCGGCGGGGGCGGCGGGGGCGGCGGGGGAGGCGGGGGGCGGCGGGGGCGGCGGGCGGCGGCGGGGGAGGCGGGGGCGGCTGCGGGGGTGGCGCGGGCGGCGCGGGCGGCGTGGGCGGTGGCGGTGGATGGCGGTGCGGACAGCGGGGGTGGAGAGGGAGGCGCGGGCGGGGGCGGCAGAGGAGGGCGGCGAAAGTGGAGGCGGGGCGGCGTTGGCGGCGTAGTGGCGGTGCGGCGGGGGCAGTGGAAGTCGATGAGGAGGTGGTAGATAGCGACGTAGCTAGGTCGAATTCAGACGCTGTCTGGAGGAGAATTCTAGTGGCCGGCTGCCCAGATCAGTAGTTTTCATTGGTTTTGCCTCTCAATATCAGGAGAATATCAGTGCAGTATCCTAATGAACGGGTCACGGTCTGCGCGTGCTCTTTCCTTCTTCCTTGTCGTATTCTCCCCTCTTGTTTTACACACACTTACTCTACATTATTTAAAACCATTATGAACTAGAAATAAAGCTACCCAAGTTTTTCAGGTTTTATTCTCTTACCCACATAACATGGCCTTATAACGCTGAGATACGTTCAACTTAAATTACATACGTATAGTGGGTAATATAGAAATCTCATGCATTCAATAGCGTATTTTAATTTGCTGATTACGAGTAATAGTAATGATGTAACAGAATAATTTTCTCCTCAAGTGATACAAAGAATACATCGAACCCAGTATTATGATGCGTCGAACGGGGAAATGAAATGACGCACCGAAGGAGGGGTGAGGTACTGCTGATGTCTCTCGAAAACTGTCGAGGAAGCTGCCTGCATAGATGTTGAGCAAGTCGTGTTCAGTACACTGAAAGCCTCTAGCTAGCGACATGCACGTTGAAATGGGTGGTAACAGTATATTCGTAAACAAGATGCGGCAGGGAATGATGTTGGTAGTATTCGGCAAAGGGGAGGGGCTGGACGAGGCAGTGACGGTCGCTGCAATGAGAGATCGTCATTGGGATATGAGATGAGACGTGGTTAGAAGGAACGGAGGAGGATGTGGCGAGAAGAGAATAAGCTAGGTAGGAACGATCGGGTGCGGCAGTGCGAGACGGGGAGGCCTGGAAAGGAGGGTGCAGGGCGCGGAGTGAAGCGGAACGGAGCGGCGCGGCGCGGAGCGGGAGGGGGGCGTGGCCGGAGATTTCGGACGCCCGCGCCCCCGATCAACCGTCGGCCTCCTTGAGTGGTTTCTCGTGTATTTCGCGTCCTGCCGGCGCTCCCCGGGCGGATCCTACGTGCACCTGAGCCAGCCCCCCGGGGCCGCGGCGGAAATCTCTGCGGAGCGACGGCCCTTCCCCGCCCCCACCCCCTCCCCCCCGCGAGGGGACAGACACGCTCACGCGTGATGTATTCCGCGCGCGTGACTCGTGTAAGACCGCGTCATCTGGCTGCGAAAAACGCAACGGAAATCTGAATTGAATGCTACCTTCAACGCGAAATACTGAATTGAATATTGATTGAATTGAATAAAATATGCAGTGGGTTTCAAGCGGTTTTTTGCAGCAGTCGTACATGGAAGGTACAACTTCTATTTACTTTTAATTGATTGGAATGTTGCAATTTATGGGGCGCGTGCCGTATATTAGACACGGACATGTATAGTGGCCGCTTAAAAAGAACAATGGGGCGTCATGAGTCAACATTGTTGCCGTTTCGCATATTGTGAATGATCACAAATATATGATTAAATATTTATGAATTTATACCAAAAGTTATGTACACAAATGGTATAAATTGTCTTCGTCATATTTTTCAAAATGCAATTTATTCGTACGTCCCAAATATACTTTTTCTATGTGGTGCGTAAACAATTTAATATTTAATTATGTTTCTTTAATGCTGTCCCCTTTTCCTAAAATAAAATTATTCATTTACATGTTTTGTGGTTAGAGTAGTTCCTGGAAATCTTGCATCTTTTTATCATGGAATATACCAAAATAAAATCCGTTTTAAAAACGTTTCCCACGTTTGTACAAAGGGATCCAATAGAAATATTTAGTTAAAGACAGAAACAGTATTTTCCGTTGTTCAATATTTCCTCTTCAATGCCACGGAAAATATACTTAGAAAATGATGTTGACTAAAAAGAGTCCATTTATTCTTGTAGACTCTGGAGGCATTTTATTAGATCCTGATTTGGACTAAAAAATTGCAAAGCATATTAGGCAGACTCCGCCTCGTCCCGGAATGTTTTCACGCTCTCCACGCAATTACTTTTCCACGAGGCTGTGGGGATCTTTGCCTTGGGATAAGGGCATTTGATTGAAACAGAAAGCAACAAAAAAGGAGCAAAAGCTTCCCGGCGAGGCGGCTCCGCGATTTTTCCTTGTCGGTTTCTTCCTAATTAAGGCCGGCTCGGAAGCCCATTGGCGGGCGCCAACGGGCAGAAACAAACGCGACCGGCGAAGCGCAGAAGCCGGCAAATGCCTGGCGCCGCTGCGGACTGAAATGGATGCGCTACCCACCTCGCCTTTGCCCTCCCGCCCCCGCCCCCGCCCCCACCCCCGCTCCCTCCCTCCGACTCACCCGCTCCGCTTCACTCCTTTGCCCCGCGGGGATCCTCCGCGTCCCACCGCCCTTGCATGCACCACCTCCCCTCACCCCCGCGGCCCTACTAATGCCTGCTCCCTTCGACTCACCCGCTCCGCTGCTCTCCCCTCTCCACCACAACGCACCCAATGCTTTGCCTATGCTTGCACGCCCTCTCCGCCTTACTCCCTTCGACTCGCCCCATCCTCCTCCCCCTTCCCCCCGTTCCCTCTTCTCCCCGTTCGTTGAAACCCGGGCCTCTGCATACACTCTCATCTTCTACTTTACCGGTCCACTTCTCTCAGCCTCGTCCAAATTTCCGCTCCCGCATCTCTTCGCCTCCAGCTAATGACGTTCCCTCCCACCCGGTCCATTTGCTTCCTTTGATTCACTACTGACCCGTTCTTAATCGCTTCACTCCTTTCCCCCAACCTGTCCTGCTGGTTTCACCATCCGCGCCCCACTCCGTCCATCCCCACTCTGCTCCTCAACAACCTTCCCCGACCCACTCCACACCAACTATCCCCGAACCGCTCCACATCAAACAGCCCCACCCCACTCATCATCAACCATCCCTGTCCCGCTCCACAACAATCATTCCCGTCCCGCTCCTCCCAGTCACCGCCACTCTCCAAATTTCCGCCACTTCATACACTCCCGCCGCTCTCCACGTCGTCATTAGGATCTCAGTCGTTAGTCCATCGCCCACACACAGTCAGCGCTCAGCGCCTACCGACGTCACTGCTTGCTACCCCTCCACAAACCTTATCTCCTCTTCAGAACTGGCCTGCAGCGCTTTACTCGTCTCCATATGTACCTTTTACAGCTTTGGAGGCGCTGAGAGCAACCCTACATCTCGGTCGGTGGCTTCTTCCTCGCCTTTACCCACTCCTTACCTCTCCTCTCACCTCGCCCCATCTCCACAAGAACCTTCGGGTGAGCCGATACCATCATACGTTTCCCCATTGCGTCCAATCGGCTATCTGCTTTCGCCTTCTTTTTGACCATTTTTCTTCTTGCGCTTTTATTGAAGTTCCCGTCTCGTCAACCACAACCGCCCACAAATGGACTTGCGCTTGCTTCTCGCTCCAGTTGCCAACACGTTCCTTTTTGTTTCCGCATTTCTCATCGCGTGGAAATATTAGTCCTGCATTTTTGAACCTCATTCAAATGGCCTGCGAGTTTACGAGTTAACTCGTTAAGCACTACTTGCCATCACAGGTTCTACTCGGTCATTGTTTTTAAAGATGGCATTCCTTCTTGAAGTTTCAGTTTATATTTAATATTTGGTAGTTTCCGCAAAATTCTTGTAATACCCTTTCTGGTTTCTACTGATGCTCTGAACGAAACAAAGTGCCCCCACCGTTTACTATTTACTACATTATTACAGCTCTTTACTGAGCTTCTCACTGCCACCCGCCACCTCGTCTCTTCGTCACCCCGTCACTTCGTCTCCCCGTCTGTAGGGAACCTGTCTCCCAGCCATCCTGCCACTCTGCCATCCACTCCATCTCTGCACCACCACACCGCCACACACACACCCTGCCACCTGGCCGCCCGCCACACCGCCGTCCAGCCATCCACCCACCCCGCCATGTGGCACCCGCCGCCGTCAGCCCATCCCTTCCAACGCCCTCTGCGCTGTAAGAATTTTTTAAAATTTATTTCTTCTTGTTCGACAATAGTCTTTCAAGGGTTTTAAAAATACATAAGATTATTATATGACAGTTTTGGATTGGCCATCCATAAGATAAGTGAGGTTTTAACTCTGACAGAATTATTCATTTAATGTTATTGTTAATTAAGAAGAGGAAGGAATGTGATTATCTTAAGGAGGTGAGGGTATAGTGGTTTACGGGGGTTTGAATTTGTCCTTGGGAAATCTTGACTTTATGCGTGGGTGAACCGCATTTTTTCCTAAGTTAAAAATTGTGTTACTTGGTGAGGTATGCAGATTGTTGTAAAAGTTGTTAGCTAATTTAGTTATGGTTTCTTCTAATTTTGTAATTTTTAATTATCGATCAATTTGTTCATTTGTAATGAACCAGGGGACATTTAGAGTATTTCTTAGAAATATATTTTGAATTACTTTAATTTTATTAATATTGCTTGGAGCTGCACCTCCCCAGATTGGGCATCCATAGGTAATGATAGGAAGGATAATTGATTTGAATATTAACAGTCGTGCGCTATAAGAATAACGTCGACCGTATGTTGACTCTATTATTGATACGTATTGATTCAGAATATTTATAAGAGTTTGTGAAAGTTATTTTTCAGATAAATCAAATATTGACGGTACCAGACACATTTTTTTATGTTCATGAGACGTTTAAATGAGAATGGAAAATACCAGACTTTATCTCAGACGCTCGCATGTAACAAAAAACATTAAAACCTTTATAATAAAATTTGGAAAATATGTGAAAATAGAACCTACTTAAAAAATGCGCGAAGGCATATCTAGAAGACCAAAATTATGCTGCAAAAATTCATAAAAATATAAACGTAATAATGATGGGGGAGATACAAAAAGACTTCAGGTATGGCACGAGGGTTAGACGAAAAGACATTCTGAACCAAGTCGAAAATCTATCACATTAAATTTCATGCGTACTGTTTTCAAGGCGATGAATTAAAATGCATAATAATCCAATGATTAGATATTTCATATATCATACGCTCACTCATATATGAATATCATTTAATCATGCAAAAATAAATGTATTTCTTGCAGTGATAATAATACGAGGCGAAGAAGATAAATAAGATCAAGTAGCTTTCCGAGCAATTATTTGTGAATTTAATTACTGTATAATTACTAAATTATACTACTCTATTTTATTGGCTGTTCATCACATGCTCCGCTGCCTCAGCTGCGCTTGCTACCGGAAGGTCCTAGGGGTTCGACACCGACGGATTTTTGGTACTAGCTAAGTCGAATTCAGTTGCTGTCTGCAGGGAAATTCTAGCAGCAAGCTGCTCTGATCATTGTTTTTGTGGTTTCTCCGAACAATGCCGGAACAGTCGACCACTGACCTCGCGCAATCTTTCCTTCCTCTTCCTTGGCCTGTCCTCTCCCACGTATACACACATGCACCACACATGTCGTGAGACCAGTCGGGAGCTTATAGCTTGTTCCGGTTGGAGCTGTGTCCCGGTGGTGGGAGATAGTTGGAAGGGGAAATACCCACATGACAACGTGCAGGTCGGCGCCAGATCTCACCACTCAGCGGAGTGGAACTACATCATCTTCCGCGATGAAACATTCACTATACCAATGGGACTAATAACCACGGCAGTTGACGCGTTCGGAAACCTCAATCATTAAATTACTAAATATGTGTGATATAAAATATTCATGTTACTCAATTTTGAATTAAAATCGCATTAAAGAAAGAACAGAAAGCAAGCTGTTACTTGAAGCACACGCTGCAGCGAAGCGACAAATCATATAATGTAAGCAAGTACAACTCTTCCGGAGATGCAGATCTTTCTGGGCACTGTGTGCGGTATGTCGTACTCCTCGACATCGTTCGGTTAGCGTTCGGTTAGCATTGCTCCTGATCCCGTTATGCGAAAGCGGATCAAAAAGTTACCCGCGGCGCGCCCGACCGCCGCCAAATGAGGGTTCGCCCTAACTTTTGATTGCCTCGCTTTGGCCAATCGTATTAGGCGCTCTTATTTCACCGGTGTTAGTGTCCGGAAACATTCCGGCGGCAAGTGAGGCAACTTTCTCAATATCATGTGTAGTGAAACTTTTGTTGTCTCGCAGCCGTGCAGTGCGTTGCGTTACGTCGGGGCTTCGCGAAAGCTTGTTCGCACACGGTTTGTTGCTTGCACGTGTTCTGCGAAACTTGTTTGTTTTTGTTGTTAAAAGCACAGGTTGATAATGAGTCAGTGTCGAAATGCGTTGTTACGAAAATTTTCATCACAATAAAAAACCTTTTATAACTCTGTTTCGAGGTGAATATTTGCCTTTTGGAGAATTTACATTCTATATCTTTTGCAGAGGACAAGAGTGCTATATAAAAATAAAAATTAGTGTTTTATTTTGTCGAATCTCTACGTTACTAGAATTTGTTTTCGTTAACTGCGTTAGTTGCAATTTCAATTATTAAAATTTTTAATTGATTTTCTCCCAATACAGGTTTTTTTTACATCGCGCTTTGAACTAAAAATGAGGAAAGTATTCATAAATCTCTGGTAAGTTTGAATTCTGATATGGAACATTTTCACATATTTCATTTAGTGTTCTTAATTTTTATTAGTATTTATCGGCGTGAAATCTTTATGAAAATTGATCATGATATGCTTAGTATTAGCTGTGATATTTTTAAGCTAAATCAAACTAGAACAAATGTCACAATAGTGAAATACCTTAACTGGAAAATTTGATTTGTTAACTTTCCAATGGTATACGTTGATTTTTAAATGATCCTACCACCTTTTCTTTTAATTAAGTCTTTCAATTTAGTCACATAAACGCCCCAGTTATTGGTGGCCCCCACGACCTTTGTTCACTATTATTAATTCAATTTCCGTCACATTTTGTTCTCGTTTTACCTGTTTAAAATATTCGTTTTGTTGTCCCTTCGGCTCTGTAGCACGACTGTCTTCATTCATTCACATCTTCAATTCACTCACTCTCCCGACTCTGTCAGTTTTACTAGCATCTGTACTCACATTTATTTCCGGAACATGTACAATTCTACGTCCGGAGCAAGTAACTACTGTACCCCGCTACTACGTTGTCGAGAGCAACTCACTCCCTCGCGGTCTGTCCACACGGTCCATTCACTCCGCTTTCACCCTTCATATTCCCGCATTTCTCTCCCGCCTCCGCCCTCCCGCCGCCAACCGACGCACTCTCTCTCCGCGGAACGCCAATCCAATAAATCGCCGATGCCAGAATATTTGTTAATTAAAGCAATAGAATAATTAGCTTGTAGCGGGCGAGCCGACTCGCGAGAGAACGTGCGGGCCGCCGGAGTTTGCCAGCCAAGCAATTACGCTAATTAAACTGCGCGCGCGCTCGCGCCGCGCCCCGCCCCGTCCCGCCCCGCCCCGCCCCTCCCCGCCCCGCCCGCCCCGCCCCGCACCGCCCCGCCGCACCGCCTCGCCTCGCCCCGCCCCGCTCCAGGCGGCAAGGCGCGCGCGCGAGAGAGAGAGAGAGAGGTGGAGAGAACGCCAATTGGGAGAGGGCGGAGGGGGCCGGTGGGAGATGTGTCTGGAGGATGCGACGTCGCCATCTCGAGAGGTGGTGGAGGACGAGGTGGAGGAGGCGGTAGAGGGCGAGGTTGAGATGTGGGAGGTGGTGGCGGAGGAGTCGAGATGGAAGAGGAAGTGGTGAACCGAGACAGAGGAGTATCAGGTGGAGGTCGATGTTGAGATGGAGAAGGAGGAGGTGGAGGTGGAGGTTGAGATGCAGGAGGAGGAGGAGGAGGTGGAGGGGGAGGTTGAGATGGAGAAAGAGGTGAAGGACGACGTGAGGTTCAGATGGGGGAGGACGTGGAGGACGAGGTTGAAATGAAATAGGACGAAGAAAAACAAGAGGAGGTCATGGAGCAGCAGGTGGAAGGGGCAGAGAGAGACGAGGAGGTGGAGGTCGAAGTGGCGGTGACGGGAGACGAGGGGGATGCGAGGGGCGCAGCCAAGCGGCCGCGGACGCGGAAGCGTAGACCGTAACGGGGCCGCGCTGTGCTGGAGGCGGAGGCGACGAAGGCGGCAGCGGTTGAGACAGTGGCGCAGAGGCGTTACACAAGTCTGTTATTTATTGGCTCATTTAATTAAGTGTGAAAAACCCCTCTTGGAGAACCACCCGCATCCTCTCCCCGCCTCCACCGCCCTCTCACCGACTCCCCCCCCCCCGTCCCGACCGCTTCGGCGGCTTCAGCGGCCGTCGCGTTGTCGCCGGCGCTGCCAACTGAGTGCAGAAGTTTCATCAATGTTGCCAATTACTGGATGTGACGCTGCTTGCCTCATTGTAACCTCCTGGGAGAGTCTCTCCCTCTCTCTCTCTCTCTCTCTCTCTCTCTCTCTCTCTCGCCAGTCCCCACGTGTGTAATTCGCGGAAACTGGGATTGCTGCCTCATCTCAAGAACCGCTCGGTGATTTGCTAATTGTCGCAATTAAAATGAATTTCTCTCCGCAGTGCGCTTTGTACGCTGGAGGACGCGTTCGTAACTGCCGAGGCGTGCGCGCTGGGCTGTTTGGTTCACGATAGAGTGTGGTCGGGATCAGGTGGTCACGCTGAAGGGTTGCTTACGAGACACGTCAAGCCAGAATAGTAGTATACATAAACCTCAAAATGCACTCTTGACGTCGTTAATAAAATGTGAAGGAAGACTAAATATTTTTATTCATTGTACTATATGTTTATTTAAAAAGCGCCATCACGTCTTGGAAATAAAAACGCTAAATATTTTACACTCTCAATTACTCATACTGCACTAATCTAACTTCCTATTCACTTAGAAATAATAAAATTGCATTCAAAATAATAGAGTATAAAACTTTTAAAATCATAAACGTTCTACTACTGAATTGATAAGTAAAGGCCAATATATCAACAAAATACCTTGACAATGGTCGTGCGCGGATTTGTAGAATGAAAAGGAATCACACGGTTGCGTGTATGTAAAGCAGTGCAAGACGTATTAAAAAGGACGAGACCGAAATGACCACACCGCAGTGCAACAAGCGGGGAGCGCGTGGAGCGAGGCAGCTGCTGGAACGGTGACAGCCGAGCGCGAGCCTCGCCAGGTGAGCGGCCTGGACTCGCGCGCGGGGCGAGTGGGCGAGAGGGCGAGAGGGCGAGTGGGCGAGAGGGCGACCTTTCAACCGGTCGCTGCGGATGGGCGTGCGATTGCCATCGCTCCGCGCTCCGACTCTCACGCTCGAAAGCACGCGATGTTGCATCGCAAACAGCGCACGTCGCCCGCCCCCCACCCCCGCCCCCCTCCCCTCGCTGCACTGCAGACTCCGCCACCGACCTCCTCTGCGCTCCTTGCTTCGGCTCTCATCGCCGCCCGTACTAATTTTCTATTGAGAATCATCTGCGACTATGATGCTTCATACCGGTAGCGGTAGATCAGTGCATCAACTGATGTCACTGCAGTGCCTCTGACCGGGAGGTCCTAGGTTCGAGTGCTGGTGGCGGCAGGATTTTCGACACTAGCTTTTTCGCTAGGTCGAATTCAGTGGCTGTCTGGAGGAGAATTCTAGCGGCCGGCTGCTCTGATCGGTAGTTTTCCGTGGTTTCTCCGATCAATACCAGGCGAATGCCGGAGCAGTACGTTACCAAAGGGGCCACGGACTGTGCGCGATCTGTCCTTCCTCTTCCTTGTCCTATCCTCACCTCTTACACACACACACTTACACTAACATGCACTACACTACCACTTATTCCGGGAGACCGGTTGGGAGCTTACAGCTTGTCCCGGCGGCGGCGGTGTCCCGCTGGTGGGAGAGTCCTGGTTAGGAGGAAACCCCAGTAGCCGACGGTAGGTCGGTGCTGGATCTCGCCATCCAGCAGGGGAAGATCACCGCCATCTCCCTAGGAAAAACAACATGCACTACACTAACGGGACTAATGACCAAAGCAGTTGACGCGCCCGGAAACACGAAAAAATCAATCAATCAATGATGCTTCATTCATTATTTCATGTTTCCCGCGTGTCCACTTCTAAGGTCGTCCCGTAAGTGTAGTGAGTGTTGTTTCCTCGGGCGGTGATGGTGATCTTTCCCCGCTGGATGGCGAGATCTAGCGTCGACCTACACGTCGGCTAGCACAGTTCCCCGTAACTAGGTATCTCCCACCAGCGGGGCACCCACCTACCCGAGACAAGCTCTCAGCTGCCGACATATGTTGTCGTGTAGTACATGTAAATGTGTGTGTAAAAGTTGAGAATTGGTCATGAAGAAGGAAAGGAAGATCGCGTGCGTTCCGTGGCCCGTTTCTTAGGGTACTGCTCCGGTATTCGCCCGGTGTTGGTTGATGAAACCATGGAAAACTACCGAACAGAGCAGCCGGGCCCTAGAATTCTCCTCCTGGCAACGGCTGAATTTGATCTAGCTGTGAAGGTAGAGCCGATAATTCTGCCATCCGCGGGACTCGGATCCTAGGACTTCTCGGTCTGAGGCACTGCAGAGACACTGAAGCCTTGAGGCACGTAAGCCTGTACTATTTACTACTATATGCTACTATATTACTACTGTATGCTATTGTCAGAGCCCCTCCGTTTCTAAAATGTCTACGCTTTTGGGACCACATCCACCGTAATACGTAGAACCACTGCATTTCTTATTGTTTAATAATAAGCCTTCACATGGATTGGGTAAATCAATGGATTTGTAAACTTCAATGATCCTCTAAAGATTAATATACGAAGTGGAAATTGACACAGTAAACAATTTCTCGAAAACGCTTCGTGTGCCCATAATTGGAAATAATGAAACCTAAATTGTAAAAGTTAACTGTTAAATATATGCAATAGTTTAGTTAACTATCGAAGTTCTCACGGCCATTTTCGGCGTGAACCTTGTTTCCATCACAACCACCAAGCCATTGTCACCATATGCCATTTTCACCTTATTCGATATCACAGCACCATGTCGATACCACGGCAACAACTTCAACACCACCAGCACCGTCTCCGTCAGCATCATGACATTGAAGCAGGCAGTGGCACTCACGCTGCCACACTCACACCTTCTCCCCAGCCACTATTGCCAACTTCGTTACTATGGACTGAAGTTTCAATAATAGTTTCCCCTGCAGTCAGAAAGCAAGCTCTCTTGGCATGTATATACAATTACCATACAATAAGCTAATTCGAATCTTATGGATATGATTTTATAAAGCCTTTGTTGCCAGGTTTTCTTAATAAGCATCATATTTCTCCAAATTTCTTAATATTCTGTATACTTTATCTTTGAAAGGTTTTTAGTTATCATTACCTATATATTTTATTTGAATCTGAAATTTTTATTTTAGATTTTATATTGTGTGTTAGTATTTACGTTGGTTCATTGTATTTAATATTGATATTGTGTATCAGAATTTTGCAAGACATTGACCGAGAAAACTTCGATCACTCAGCGTAACTGTCAAGAAGTCGTACTTGAGGATTATTAACACCGATGATTTCTTCTTAGCGACTTACAGTATCGCCAATCTAAGAAGTCATTCTGGGATGTCAGCAATAAACGTAACCAAAACTAGGATGCAAAATACCAATCGACTTCCCTTTCGCTATTTGAAGGTTTATACATTCGAAATGGCATATTTTAATGCTGAGATGGTCTTAGTTGTTACAGCATAAACGCAAACATATTTAATTCATTATTAAAGCATACAAATCCCATCCGTATTCATTACAATAATAATAATAATAATAATAATAATAATAATAATAATAATGATGATGATAATCATAATAATAATGAAGTATGCGCAAAGTATTTTAGAGGCGCCGACAGCACATAGATCTATTCCTGAGGAAACCGGATGCTGGTTGCAACCCGGAGCAGATTTTATAACCAACCGACTCATACCCTCTTTAGCCGTGCATTAGAGGAATAATAACACTAGTTTTATTAATGGCAAGACTCCGCACATGCTAGGCGCCCGCTGCCTTGGCAGCCAGCGCGTCGCTGCGGGCGCGTGCGGGCCGCGTGCGTCGACGCGTGATTGATTGCCCGGCCGCAGCCGGCTGCGGCGCCGCGGCGGGCGCCGGTCTCCAGGCGCCAGGTAGCGACTCCGCGGCCGCGCGCGCCGGCCCTCCGCTGTTTGCGCGGCGGCTGCGGCTGGTGTTTGTCGAGGGCGCGTTGTCCAGACTTCATTACGGGATGTGTGTTGACGCAGCACACAGTATTATTTTGTTGGAATGCTAACGGAAATATGTTATCGTAGAAAAATGATGAACTAAATTTGAATGTGATGGATGAGTAATGGCATTGCGTTAATTGTTCCATGAAGTAAATAAGTCAAAATTATTTTCTCATTACATATTTGATTTATTAGTGAACTTTAATATAAAATGAATAATTATTTTTTGTAAAATGATAGCCCCAGAGAATAGTAACAACACGATGGACAGCTCTTTGCCATTATATAATATCATGGTAAAATTTCACTTATTTCTATCTTTCCATGATGGCTGTATTGTATACAACGCTTCCCGATATGTTGATGTTAAATTTCATCAATATATTAAGGTATATTTTAGTATTATCTTATAATTTGGCACACGTCAGTATTTTTCAATTAGAAATTAAATACTTGCTTTTTTTCAGACGTTGCACACTCTTTTTTGACGTATTGTTCATTTGTAACAGATTGAAATGAGATCCAATTACTTTCAAGATTTATTTCTCAATGAAGGTAATTATTTCTGTTTGTCTTTGGATAATGATATTATTTGTTTAATGGTCATGAACCGCTTGCTCTCAACTTTCATTATTTGAAGTGAAACAATATTTCAGCAGTTTGAAAAAACTAAAGATGCAAATTGCTGCTAGAAGAACACGCAAATGGCTGTCGCCTGAACCTCAATCAAGTTTATGATTCTAAATGTCGTGACAGCAACAAAATGGCGGCAAATGGGGAATGCATAACACAGCGACTTCTTGCCTCGTTTTCGAGGTTCGACGCGAGTGCTATGACTGTGGGTACTAGCTTTCGCATTATGTTGATTGAACTAGTGTGGTGAAAGGCAAACTTCCTCTAGTTGCGAGTTGACACAGGGGGAAATGAGTCGCGTACGTACGAGGAACAATAAATAGTTCAACTGCGCACTAACGTTATCCCCAGACCACGAGCATTGATTTCATTCTCTATTACGAATCCGAAAGCTCAAAAAAGTCAAGGATGCCCATTCCTAATCATGATAATATTCATGTATTCAAGCCCTTGAAAGACCTCACGGCCGAACAAGAAGTAAATAAATGTTAAAAAAACGAATCCGAAAATCGAATGTCGAATCCGAAAACTGCATATCGAGCGTATATTTCGGTAGGCGCGATATGCAGTCCAAATAGAACTGCGTAACATGTGTTGGGCGTTATTAATGAAAAAATATTTGGTTAATATATTGTTTCTTTTTTGCATTTATTTGAAGGTTTAATTTTTATTTATTGATGACATTATTATCCTTATAAGGATATGACAAGATATGATAGTACTATATGGTATGATTATGATACATATGATATGATATGGTATATCATATTCTTACCACATCCTGAAAAGACTATGTGGTAGTAATTCTTATTGGCTACACTTCCTTGTTTCGCACATGAACTTCAACCGGTCACCGCAATGATTGTAATATTTTAAACACTTGTAAAGTTTATGATCTATAGAGAAATGCATTATATAATTTATTAAATATAACATGACACATTTTAGTTGTATTATGCGTAGAAATTAGTTTTGCAACATAAATATGTCTGAAAAATGTGTTCCAAGAACATTTTAAATTAAATTGAAAACACGACAAATGTGAACCTTCATTAAAATAATGAACATTGGATGCTAATTGTATTCTATTTTGTGTAGTTAGTGTGATTTTTGCGCCAAGGGTTTCGTTCTTTATTTACTTAAGAGTGAAATAAACCAGTATATTTGTTCATTGTAGGTAGCATGGCAATGTGGTTTCCAGCAACTATGTAATAATAGTTAAAAAACTTTACCACCTGCAATTACAAGGATTACAGCTTACGTGCGTTTTGTGAATCTATATAATCAACTAGTTTGCTAGAAACTCTATGTTTTAAAGCAAGTCGTTCTGTTCTAAGAGACTCTTGTAAATTAATTTAGTTGTTTCTTATTCAAGCAATTAAAACGAAATTTAATAGACTTTTCTTTGTAGCGAAAATATGACGTTATTTTCTCAAGCGCCGTGTTATCGTTATGCATTACCATTATTCAAGAAAACAGAATTTCAAAACTTTGATACTGTGATAGAAAGCTTGTACAATGTTCTCAACGGAACCATTATGGATCTTCAAATAAACAATAATAATCTATCCTGAAATCAGTTATATAACTTCTGATTTTAATTACGTCAAATTTCGTTTGATTAGACTACCTGAGTTCAAAGGATGAGTGTGAATGAAAATCTGAGATTCTTTTGTCGCGAGAACATAACGCCAGGGATTCAACATCACCTTCTATTACTTTCTCGCTCTTCTACATTATCATATTCACCATCTCAGTTTGCACACCCTTATACTCTTGTCTTTCATTTTGTCGTATTCCAACTTCTCTAACTTAATGGCTGTACACTATATGGTTACGTTACACAGAGTTGTTATAAAAGCTTGGGTGTACCTGATTCAGCTGGCTTTACTTGTTGTGAGACTCTTCGTCCCAATAATCAATTACCATCACGTCGAATCCGTTGTCAGGTGAATATGTCTTCATCATGTGCAAAAAAAAAATTCAGCTACGAATCGTATCATAATTCATTCATTTCTCATCTTCTACCTCTCGTGTCACAACTCGAAAGCGATAGATTGTGTCAACTTCATTGGAGTTGACAGTCGAATTCACAATGCATCAGTATATCATGGCAGATTAGTGGAAAGTAAAAGTTTGTAATCTCCATTTAGAAATAATTTATCTCTTGAAATAGTTTTATAGGATATTAATATTTCTTATCACATAAATGAGAGTTGTGGCGGTATTTTTTAACATTTGATTGCAATACTTTTAGCAAAGCTACTACACTCAGAACGGCCTCTAAAATGCCAAAAGATCAGTGCCGAGGATGACTGTCAGTTTGTCAGAAAGGAATCAGACGAAATAAAAATCAAAAACCAATTCTAGGAAAACATACTCCTCATAAGTATATGTATAAGTATACTTAAGCATTTTGTTTTATTCTCAAGTGTGAGACTCAATTAGATGCAAATTCAATAATTCGAGATAATTTAAATTTTCTTTAGTTAACTGGTTTACTCACATTTTCATAATTCGCAAGAAAAAATATATTGTTTACGAAAGACTTGAATTTCTAAAAAATGAATTTGAAAATAATGCTAAAAATTCAGTAACAATCTCATTACTGACAGTTGAAAATCATTAATTCTGTTATATTCTACCGAATATTGAATAACAACATTCTCCCGTAATTTACTTGAAATGAAAAATAAGTTTTCATTACCTATTTCTCTTTTTTCATTGAAAATGGTTCGTATTACAAAAGTGTGCATATCTTGAAATATTTCTCGGAAGAAAGAGAAAGCTTTATTCTTCGTCCCATACGTTAACTTTGATTATGTAATGGGTACCGAGAAAATCACAAAAAGTAAACTTAATTTTCATGAAAAAAGAATAACTTTTGTACTTTTCCATGTTTTGTGTTATTGACACCAAAGGGCGCCTTGCTTATTAAAGAAGAAGTGAATATAAATTCTGGGAATACAAAAAGTATACGTTTCTCGCAAGTTCCGGCATTACTTATAACTTTGAAATTATCATGGAAATAACAATCTTGCTCAAAGAAGTGAGTGATGTAATGTAAATGAAATAAATATTGATCCACACTACAATAATTGGTATATCGGTGTTTCGTTGCCGACATAAAAAATTGGTATTTTTAATATAAAGACTTGCTAAACTTCTTGTTACTCGCAATTTGTCTAATATGCAATGTTGGCAGCGGCGGGGAAGAATACGGGTCGAGGAAAACCATAAATTCAATAATTTATCCGCACAAAGTCAGTTGAATGAGTTTTTTTATCGGATACTCACATTTAGAGCTAATGTAGTGCATCTGAAACTATGAAATTCGAAATGTTTTGAAATGTTCGTTTCGCTAAAATACAGGAACCATATTATTCTCGTGAAACGAAAGATCAGACATGCTCAAATCGACGAGACAAGTTTAGTTTCCATTGAACACTAAACTAATATATGAAATCCAATCCGATTTATAAGCTTGAGAATATTTGGAAATTTCAGTTATTTTTTTATCAAGAAACGAAAACAGAAAAACAGTTCAGAGGCTCTAAATTACGGAATAAATTTTAACTCATTCCGCTGACTTCACATTGCTGGGTGAATACTTACGTCGGTGCCACTCGGCGGCTATGGTGTGGATGGTCGTAGGAACAAAGCTGGGAAAGCGGTGGCGGCGATGGCAACGGAGGTAGAGGTGACGAGGATGGAGATGGCGTGGCCGGGGGCATCAAAAGGAAGGGCGTACACGGGGGGGGGTAGTGATGGTGGAGCTGGCGAGGAAGGGGAGTGGCAGGAGCGGGAGAAATGGCGGCGACGAGTGAGGGGCGTGGCGAGCAGCGGTGGTTGTGACGTGGGCGGTGGCGGGGGTGAGTGCGGAGCAGGGGACTACTGCCGCCTCGCACTGCCTGCCTGCCTGCCTCCCGGCCTGCCTGCCTGCCTGCTTGCCTGGCTGCCGCCGCCGCCGCTCTGGCCGGCAGCTCTCAACGTGCTTTTCCGCTGACGTGAACAAATCTAGCAGCCGCCACCGCCGGCGCTGCCGTAAAGGCGCCTTCCGTCTTTCTTCTTCTGCGCCTTCGTTTTCTCTTTCTTGTCCTTTCGAACCTAAAGGCAAAGAGTGGAGCGAGTTCCAGCGAGGAAAAAGCTGAGGAGATCGTTCTGGAATGATCCAAGGAATATACGAAGAGGAACTTGGATTATTGTGAAGAAATAATGGATTAAACAGTGATTTGAATGCTGACACAGGAAGACGTGTGATCTGATCATTATGACATTACATACAAATTGAAGAAAAGGTTGATAAATATTTTGAAATGTTTCAAGCCAGATGTGACAAAATATCTGCTGTCTAAAAGTAACATAAATTCACTAAAAGAAGCAACGAGCTAAGATAAAAAACAAATTAGTGGAAATAAAAATGAATGTAATGAAAACTTCACATTGCTGACTTCACATGCTGGCCGAATACTTACGTCGGTGCCACTCAGCGGCTATGGTGTGGATGGTCGTAGTAACAAAGCTGGGAAAGCGGTGGCGGCGAAGGTAACGGAGGTAGAGGTGACGAGGATGGAGATGGCGTGGCCGGGGGCATCTAAAATAGCGGCGAAAACTCGGAGGGGGGAAGGAGTGATGGTGGAGCTGGCGAGGAAGGGGAGTGGCAGGAGAGGCCGAGCGGGAGAAATGGCGGCGACGAGTGAGGGGCGTGGCGCGCGGCGGTGGTAGTGGCGTGCGCGGCGGTGGTAGTGAGTGCGAAGCAGGGGAAGAAATATTAAGTACAATTTAGAGAGCAATTCTGAAACTTGATGTAATTTTCAGCAAATTCGAAGAATTCCGAAGGGAGGATGTGAAAGATGAGAGAACCTTTAGAGCATGTTTTAATAATGAAGTAGAGACATTTAGAGGCACATGTCGATCAAACTTATAGGTAGATAGTACTAATTTGTTTTGACGCTAGTACGTGGGATATTTGGTAGGGAAATACGCTAGTTAGAATAAGTGAATTTATTGATTAATGGATACGTAATTCCGGGCACATCAACTGCTAAGTTTATTAGAAGTGTATGTGTAGTGCTTGTTTTTATCGCTTGAGGTGACGGCGATCTTCCCGTGCTTGATGGCAAGAACCGCCGCCGATCTCTCCGTCGGCTTACGGGGATTTTTCCCAACCAGATGTCTCCCGCTACCCCACCTCTTAGCTCTAAGCTCCCGACTTGTCTTCCGGCATGTATGTGTGTGTAAGATAAGATGAGGATAGGACAAGGAAGAATAACTAAGATCATATGCTGTCCAGGGATCTTTTGTTAGGATTATTCTCCAGCATTTGTCTCGTATTAATCGGAAAAACGACGGACAACTACCAATCAGAGCAGCCGGCCACTCTAATTCTCCTCCAGACATCTGCTAAATTTGACTTAGCAATACAGCTGGTATCGATAATCCTACCATCTGGTTGATCGAAACCTAGGACCTTCCGATCCGAGGTATTGAATTAGGATGGATTATGCAGGGTAGTAGTAAATGTATTTGTATCAAATGCGAGAGAGGCAACAACAATGCTGATAGCAAATGGGTAATGGAAGATGCAATGGACTTGATAGCACAAGCATACTCTATGGTAACAAACGGAGAAAAGAAAACAGTAGCGTCGTCTGTATGTTTCGGACAACACAGCGTCGTTCTCCGGGAGATAAATAACAAACAGATGGCACCGGCTAGTTGGGGACCTGTGAGACGGAGTGGTGCGATAGAAAGGAAAGGTCGTCTCGAGGAGAGAAAGGTATCTTGATGCAAGGAAGATTAAGAACATCATAATGGTGGCATTAGAGAGAGTTGGTGACAGAAGCTGTGGAGGTGGAAGTAGCAAGGGCCTCAGAGACGATGATGAAACAGGGATATGAGTACAGGGATGGCTGGGACGTCAGAAACAGTCATTAAGAGGTTCAGGGGTGTCAAGAGGTTCAGGAGCATCAAGAGGTTTAGGGGCGTCAAGAGGTTCAGGACCATCAAGAGGTTCAGGGGCGCTAAGAGGTTCAGGAGCATCAAGAGGTTCAGGGGCGCTAAGAGGTTGAGGAGCATCAAGAGGTTCAGGGGCGTCAAGAGGTTCAGGAGCATCAAGAGGTTCAGGAGCTTCAAACAATTCAGGAGCATCAAGAGGTTTACGGTGATCAAGGGGTGACGGAGTGTTCCAGGAGCTACAGACGGTTTAAACGGACGTCATTCACGTTAGCAATGAGCGTCGTGAGTGGCAAGAGCTTTGTGAGTGCTAGATCAGGTAAGAACCCCAAGAACACCTGGATTTTTAGAGGCGCCAGTGGGATGCAGTGGTGCTAGGAAGGTCAGGGGCGCCATGAACGCCAGGGAGGTCACGGTATTCATGAGTATCAGGGGCATTACGGTCTTGAGTCTGGCGACAGTGCCGGCAGAAGCGATAGTGGCGGCAGATGCTTCAGCAACTGCGATGGCAATGGCCTTGAAAGAGGCGGCGCGTCGCGAGCGGAGGCGGGCGGATGAGGGGCGGCGTGGGCGATTCCACTTTCATGCGTCGCTTTGGGCGGTCAGCGCGCAGCCTTTGCGCTCGCCGCGCCCGCCCGGGGCCTTTGGCGCCGCCCGCCCGGTTTCATCTTTTAAACAAGTGGCGCGGGCGACGGCGATGAGCGATCTAACGCGCGCCTCACGAGCCATTGACGGCGCGCAGACCGACGCGGCACGTGGACCGCCGCTGGCCCTATTCCCCTCCCCCTTGCAGGCGGATTGTTTTTTTAAGCAAGATTACTGCTTACGTTTGTTTTGTTAACCATTATTTTCCTGAAGGCGAGGAAATATTCTGTTGGTATTTAAGAATTAGGTTTTGACACTTTTAACCTCCTAAAATCGTTTTTTGAAAATCTTATTTACCAAAAATATTTTGTGCTTGGCGTTGCTATTCTGAATTTTTGTAAATAACATATTTTTCTGGTGTTCCGTGTTTTTTAATTGTTCTAATAAGTGGGTTCTTAGTGTTTAGCGTAATAACATGGGGAGGGTTTCAAACATTAAATCATGCAACTAAAAGAGAATGAGAGTTGTTTCAAATGGACACTAAAATTAATAGTGAGGTCGTAAATGTATTGTCAGCATGCCGCAGATTTACGATGCAGCAGAGAGTATGGAAAATTGCATTGAACCTATGTTCAAACTACTGTGCAAGATAAGTATTAAGTACGGGTATTTGACCTCATGTCCAAAAATTTAGAAATGAAAATTTCATTACACTTCTACATGTAACCAAATGATAAGCGGGGTGACGTAGAGGCCAACACTAGTCCGACAATCAGTTGCTGTGCGAGGCGTCACGACCATTGAGGTGAAGACGGAGACGGAAACGAAGATTGAGGTAAAGAAGGAGGGGGAAGCAAAGGTTGAAGAAATGAGGGAGGGAAAGCGAGAGTTGAGATAGAGTCGAAGACGGAAGAGAATGTTGAGGTAAAGAATAAGGCGGAAATGAAAGTTGAGGTAAAGACGGAGGCGGAAGAAAAGGTTGAGGTTAAGACGCAACTAGAGGGAACGCTAGGAGAAGAGAACGACTGAAGGGAACAAAGAGGAAAAGGCGGAAGAAAGAGGGAAGTGCGGAGACGGAAGTGAGGACGAGGAGACGGAAGAGAATGTTGAGGTAAAGAATAAGGCGGAAATGAAAGTTGAGGTACAGAAGGAGGCGAAAGAAAAGGTTGAGGTTAGGACGCAACTAGAGGGAACGCTAGGAGAAGAGAGACTGAAGGGAAGAAAGAGGGAAAGGTAAGTCGAAAGCGAATTTGAGAGAAGGGCGGAGACGGAAGTGAGGACGAGGAGACGGAGGTGGGAGGGGCAGCAGCGGGGGCGGCGTAGAGCGCCCGCATGCTCCACAGGCCGTTAGGGGGCGGCGGCGGCGCCGCGGCCGGCGTCGTTACGGCGTCCCTCGAGTCGCTGGCGGGGCTTACGGCGGTCGCCGATGGGGCGTGCGCGGCCCTGATAATGCCACCGGTATGGCGGGAATGTGCCCCGGTTCGAGACCCGCCGGCGATAACGCAGTCCGCTGCCGCCGCCAAGTGTGAGGAAGAGGGTCGCGCGGCGGCTAAGGTGGCTGGAAAGAGCCGGCCGCCTGCCTTTCATTTCAGTTGCGCTGGAGAACGACGTAAGGTAGATGGCGCAGAGAGACAGGTTTTGATTTAAAGTTTAAGAAATGTGTGTGTACTAAGTAGCCTCCTGGATTGCTCATGGGCAGCGAACTCGCTTCCCGTGGTGTTTCAGGGATAGATTCCCTTCAAAATCGTCTGCCTCTATAGCTGTGTGACTAAGAAACGCTCAGGCAGGAGGAATTTGCTAGCTACTGTGAAGGGAATGCCTCATGTTCGCCACGTGTGCCTCTTCCCCCCCCCCCAAGCGTGGGAATTACTAGGCCTAGACTTCAGGGGACTTCATTAGTTATGAAAAAATAAAGGAGGTCATCTCCGTCAACTTAGTATACATACTAAGTTGACGGAGATGAACTCCTTTATTTCTTAATATAAAAATGTCAACAACACATCACAATTCCCATGCTCCGTTACTTATCCCGCAAACTCTGATAAAAACATCCAAAGAGCCAAATACATGTGTACTAAGGAATTTCTTTTGTTCTTGAAATGAATATTGTGAAAACGAACTCACATTTGGAACGTAACAAGAAACTCCTGAACGATTTTTTGGTAGCAAGATTTTCGTATTGTTTGTGAAATTTTTATAATATTGTAGTTGAAAGTTTTATTATTTGAAGCATTACAATAATACGCATTGGATTACCAACTCCATGTCAGATTAAAAATTCGCTACTCCTCTTTTACCGAAACGTTTATTTTAAATTGGTCGTTAAATTACCGACTTTTAAGAGAAAAGTAGGAATATTCACTTTAAAGAATCATGAATCCTTGGCGGAGAAAATGCTTTATCCGCTTATACTAAAGTCCTTAAAAGGATATATTATTATTATTATTATTATTATTATTATTATTATTATTATTATTATTATTATTATTATTATTATGTTCAGTAATCGTCTTTCCCGAAGTGGATTGAACGTAGAAAGGAGCACTCTCAGATCTGCTTTCGGGACATTCGTGCCCCCCGTATCTTAAATAAACCATTCCACTCTTCGCGAATGGCTCGCAGGCCCTTGCTGTAGCCATAACGCCTTTACCAGTTACAAGACCTGACCCTTAAAGTGCCATAATGCATTTAATTTCGCTTCGCCCCTCCTCGCGTTTTCGCCTTGCGCGTCGCGAGTTGCCTTGACTGCCGCATTAATAGATGAACTTCCTAGTGCACCTTATGAGCATTGTGCTCGCAACAGCAGTTGAAATGGCTTGGATGTTTCTGCAAGTTTGTTATCTCAGATGACTGACTTTAGGCAGAGTTTACGACCTGTCCTGAGAGGCACCGAGGTGATGAAATAAAATGATTATATTAACGCAAATATACGAGCTCTCGCAAGTACTTCTGTTTTTGGACTGAACGCTTTGCATACAACTTGTCTGGTCAAACTGCAATCAGTGTGTTTACTAATTCAAACGGTTTTTATGAATAGCCACAATATACTCGTATTTAATAAATATTGCAATATTAATTCTTTATTCCTGTTTTATTTCTGTGACAACAGAAGTTTGAAAGTATGTTGCAGAAATCATTTAGTTTCTAGCCAGCTTGAACCATGAAAAACTGAAAATTCATTCATCATGCTCTTAATGATAATGTTCTAAGTAGATTTACAAGTATTTGTAATTTTATTGCTTGAAGTAAAGTTATTTTTAAATATTGTGTGTGTTATCTGCAAACTGTTAAACTCAGAAACGTATTTTTCAATTTCGTCGCTTGGTGGTTGCTTCAAAAGCAAACCTACAACATAGCCACTTTTGCCTTTTAGAAACACTTTAAATTACAATTAAAAATGTTAATACCGAAGAAAGTTTGATCAGATACCTTTGTGTCTCTTAAAAGTACTGATTATCACAATCTTTACTTAATGGTTCACACCACTACGGGATCCATGTTTTGCGAAAGCTCAAAAAAATATTTGTTATTAATATACCATGCGCCTAGAAATTGAAGGTAAATTATGCTGCCTCTGACTAAGTGAGAGATAACTTTGCTATTGTTAGAAACCCAGAAACTTGGGAAATTTTCAAAAACAAGTTTCAATTTTGACTGAAAAATATAAATATTTTATTGTTGTTATGCCTATTCTCAATCCAACTGAACTTACTGACGTATTTACTGAATTCTCATACTCAGTGCGTTACTACTTACGATGTAAATGACGTCGTGCAATAACAAGGCTTCAAGGAAGAGGCCGCCCGAAGGCTCCTTTATGAATTTGCAATTCACGTGTTAGGTTTTTCTAATTCTTGATATGTAAGGAACTGTAGTACTGTATATAAACTATACCATGTGTGTAAAACATTCGTGAAATCTCTGTTTGTTAAAATATTTAATTTTTTGCAGAGTTATACGAGAGTATTTCATTTGTTCTTGAGTCTGTAGTAGAACTGTTTGGAAAGCCGTTTTTTATGGTTTGCCCAGCATTTTTGGCTGCTGTAGGCCACCAGTAAAACAATAATTAAAAGAAAACACTGGATAAACTGACACACACATTTTGGAGAACCATAATTGATATAACATAATATAAACGTGCAGAGTTTACCTCTCGGGATACACAGTAGTTTAGTAACAAATTAAACGCCCAAATACATTTCAATTTTACCATCCTCTCCCATGATAGATAGTCTTCCTTACACGGCACCTTTAATCTTAATAACCAGGCCACAAGAATACAGTGCGGATCGATCCGAGAGATGAGCTATTTGTCGTAACCCGCACGCCAAATATATTTCCTAAGAAAGTACCGGAGTGGACTTTGGTGAGGGCGCGGATATTTATGAGGATACATTGTTCCCGCCCAACTGCGAGCATTTCTCTCCGTCGACGATGCGAGCGGCTGACGGCGGGCGCTCTCGCGAAATAATAAAGACTTCATTAATTTGAAATGTTGGCCCTCGCTAATTCAAAAATCGCGTTCGCCCGTTTCCGCCTCTCCCGCCCCGCCGCTCTCTGGCTTTGGCTTCTCCGTTGAGACCGTGGACGTCGCCGCCGTAGGCTTGTGAAGTGCGTAATGGCGGGATGGCGTGTGCCTATGGGAACGTTTGCGCGTTCGGGTTTCAGAAGAAAATGACTTGAAATATTAAATAGGTTTGGTACGTGTTTCGATATCGGCGCATGCCATGGAATTTCGGTTGTTATGTGATTATGATTAATAATATTATCGATGTTATTATTTTACTGTTATTAATATTATTGCGGTTCTATTTCCCTCTTGATAAAGAGAAAGGTGAGAGATAAATCGCGGCTAAACAAGCAAGTGCTATACCTTAATATCTAAATAGTCTTAACCATATTTGAATTTGACAGCAGTGCTTTCTGCATTTCATTGTAAAGCCTTCCAGCTTATTGATATTATCCATATAAAGTACCAGCTTATTGATATTATCAAGATAATGCTTCGGTATTTTTCTGCTATTATTGTTAATATTGTTGTTATTATTATTATTATCGTTGAATACAGCACGATCAATTATTGCATCATTAATTGAATCCCGAATAGATTTCCCGCTGTGTTGCTGTGCATGCCCCGTATCTAAAGCCACTGTACCGTCTCACAAGAGCTGTAGTGTTCAGAACGACACATAATATCGATTTCATTACACCAGTAGATTTTAAAATTTGTCATTTTCTCGTGGTGTCTACCTCAGAAATTAAGTAAACTTCCTCCTAATGAGGAGAACATTATGTATGCTTTTGCCAAAGGGTATGTCGTAGTTGCCATGTTTCCAAAATGAAGATATATCTAAAAATATCCTGGTTCGCAATACGTTTTGCAGCAAAATATCCACATTTTTTATTTATATAACATTTTCAAGACTGGCGAAATGTTGCTGAAGCAAATTATCCATACAAGGACAATGAAACGTAGTGGAGAGAAGTTGAAATATCCAGGAAATGGAATTAGCCTGGTTCTACTGCACTGTCAAAAATACATTAAATTTAATGTAGATTAAATGTACGATTGTACATGAATTTTAACGTGTCTTGTTTATTAAAAGGAGATTAATGTACCTTACATTAAATTTAATGCTTCAATTAGAATCAATATGTATTTAATGTACGACTGTTAACTTACATGTATTCATTAATTTTAATTGTACGAGTACATTAAATTAAATGTGCACTTACATTAAAGTAACTGTATTGTACATTAAATTTATTGTACGTACATGAAAGATACTGTCATGTACTTTTACACTGAATGTAATGCAGAAATTTCTATCAGTGTGTATTCATCATTGAATGTCAGAAACGAGATCGAATAAATGACTCCACGCCAGGGAGAAAGTAAATCACTCCAAAAAGCGTTCCAAGCCGAAAATAACCAAATAGCTTTTGAGCGTCCCTGACGACCAGAATTTCGTTTGAAGGCGCAGGCGGACGGCGGTGATAATGAACAGCGAGCGGCAGCTGACGGCCTCGCGGGCGGGAGGCTGTTTTTGCGGGCGCCTACACCTGACCCGGTGAAATATCGTTGGTTTTACGCCAGCTAAATGTCTTGAAATCCACCCTCATTACGGGCCAGGCAGCGCCGTAAAGTGGCATTAGTCGCCGGCGCTTTCTTGTCATCGCGTATTACGCGGCATCCGCCCTTCCTCCCGTACTTCAGTTGCGGAGAAGTGCAGGACAGGGCTGGGGTAGGGCGAGCAAAGTAGGACGGGGTGGCACGAATCGGCGCAGCATGTGGGTGTACTGGACGAAAATAGTGGTTTAGGCGCAGTATGCGGGCGGGGCGTTTGGGTTCGGTTGGAAGAGGTACAAAGAGCTGGACTGCACGCCTTTGACTGGGAGGTCGTAGGTTCGAGTCCTAACGGCAGCACGATTTTCGACACTACCTTTTCAGCTAGGTCGAATTCAGTCGCTGTCTGGAGGAGAATTCTAGCGGCCGGCTGCTCTGATCGGTAGTTTTCCGTCGTTTCTCCGATCAACACCAGGCGAATGCCGGAGCAGTACCCTACCAAACGGGCGCGATCTGTCCTTCCTCTTCCTTGTCCTATCCTCTCCCCTTACACACACACTTACACTAACATGCATTACACTACCACATATGCCGGGAGGCCGGTCGGGAGCTTAGAGCTTGTCCCGACTCGGGCGGTGCCCCGTTGGTGGGAGAGTCCTGGTTAGGGGGAAACCCCACTAGCCGACGGTAGGTCGGCGCCGGAATTCGCCATCCAGCAGGGGAAGATCACCGCCCTCTCCGGAGAAAAAAACATGCACTACACTGACGGGACTAATGACCAAAGCAGTTGACGCGCCCGGAAACACGAAAAAATCAATCAACAATGAGCTGGACGGGAGTGAGCCGATGGGAATGTGAAGGGGAGGGTCCGTGCGGAGCGGGAGAGTGCATGGCAAGGAAAGACGGGGAAGGATGGGGTGAGGCAGTGTATTCTCATGGGGACGGGTCTAGGAGAAGGACAGAGGAGCGGAATAGAGGGGATAGAGAGAAGCGTGCCTGGTCGGGACAGAGCGGGCCGGATGAGATGGGGTGAGGTAGGACGGGAGAAAGTGGGCGGTGCCTTGCGGGGGTGCACGGAGCGGTGCGGGACGAAGCGGGTGGGAAGGGGTGGGTGGGGAGCTAGGTGGGAGAGAGGGACGCACCAGGGTGGAACAGAGCGGTGCGGGACGGAGCAGAGGGGTGGAAAGGTAAGGGCAGGACGGAGCGAGGCGTAGCAGGGGAGGGACAGAGCAGGGCGGGAGGAAGCAGTGCGAAGTGGAGTCGAGCGGGACGGAGCGGTGCGGGACAGAGCGGGTTGGGACAAAGAACGGCGACTACTGTGAAGGCGGTGCGAGTGGGGAGAGGGGGAGGGGTAAGACGGTGTAGGCAGGTGAGAAGGGAATGAGGGGAGATGGTTAGTTTGGGTGACGTGGCTGGGCGGTGAGTGCCATTACTCTGCGATTCAGTTAGGGAATTTGATAAGTGATCAGGTGAACGGCTGGCACCGGTGCCCCTTGCAGGAGCTGCTCTGCTCAGTCCACACGCAAAGCTGAGGGTGGGAGGTGGTTGGGGTGAGTTCAAGTTCGGTGTTGTAATTATTATTATTATTATTATTATTATTATTATTATTATTATTATTATTATTATTATTATTATTATTATTATTATTAGTGTTCGGTGTCATCAGCACCAGTGTAAGGATCCAGTTATGCGGATCTGTAATAAATGCGTTCAGGTTGTCGTTTCTTTATGCTATTCAAAACTTTTCCGACCAATGTCGCAATAACGAAAATTGTTATCTGCATTTCGCTGCAAACGAAAAATTAAATGTTACATTATATATGATAAATGAACATAAACTTAATTTGTCGTGCAGTCGTCATTTTTAATTTGAAAGTGAATAGAAAAAAACCTCTACGTCTCGCGTTTCGATTCTAAACAAAAACTACATTTTGAGTTTAAAAAAAGGAAAAACAGTCAGTAGAAGTTTCTTTGAACACATCTTGGGACAATGAACTTGGACCAGGGGATCGATAAAAGTACTAAAAGAGACCATAGAACGAACTGATGTGCGATAAATTTGGTTTTTAATTATGTAAAAATTTGACGATATTGCAAGTCAGTAGTGGGGTGCAAGTTGCAATGGTTTCTACTGAACAAACACTCTTAGAACAATGTTCAGTATGTTGTTCACAATGTAAGTTCAGTATTTTGACAAATAAAAATTCACTAACTTTTCCACTTATAATATTATCTGAATACGATAAACTCACAATAAAATCTGAAAACGAAATCGAAAAACCAATTATACATAGTTTTCAATTTATATCAATCAAATACGTGTTTGAAGACAACTAAAGGTTTGTAGTGAAATTGACTGTTTACAGGATACTTACTTTTTACAAGATTCAATAAAATAAAAAAGAGTACTTGAGGTTCATAATAAAAACTCGAGGAAAATGCTGGTGGCCAAAATTTGCCATATTTCATTGCTTCCAACCTTGTCCTACAGTACGTTCTTTGGAAAATCCTCACATATGAATATGTCAACCAGAACCAAAGATTTTTCAACTCCCGCTAACGTGCCTCGTCAGGAATTTTCGAGATCTCACTCTCATCCCGAAATGACGCAACTTGAAAACCCAACCAGGCGGAAGGTCTTCATAGCGAGCGCTCCGGCAAGCCCCCGACTTTGCGGAACGTCTACAAAGAGTGGCGTATTCAGAACAAGTAACGTGTGCACGGCTGTTTGATATTCCGAGATCGTCGCATCCACGGAGGTTTTCGTGCTCGTCAGGCGAGCTGCAGCGCGGCGAAGAGGCGCGCCAGACTACAAAGAGCCGCGGAGCGTCGCGCTACTCGGCGCGCCAGCAGCCGGCGCAACGCGTCTTCGACGGAGGGCGACGGGGGCACAGGGGCGACGGGGTGACGGGGCAACAGGGGGTGAGAGGGGCGACGGGGGCAAAGGGGGCGACGGAGGGACTGGGGGAGAGTGGCGAGGGGGGGTAACGGGAGGACGGCGGCGACAGGGGGTGACGGGAGGACGGCGGCGACGGGGGTACGGGGGCGACAGGGGTGGCGGGGGTGACGGAGTCGGCGGAGGCGACGGGAGCGACGGAGGTGACGGACATGACGGAGCGACGGGGGCGACGAGGGCGACGGGGACGATGGGGGCGACGGGAGGGACGGAGGCGACGAGGGCAACGGGGGACAGGGGTGACAGGGGACGATGGAGGCGACGGTGACGACGGGGGGACGGAGGCGAAGAGGGCGACGGGGGACAGGGGCGACGGGGGACAGGGGCGACGGGGGACAGGGGCGACGGGGGACAGGGGCGACGGTGGCGACGAGGCGGACGGAGCGACGAGGGGGACGAATGCGATGAGAGCGACGGGGGCGACGGGGACGGTGGGGGCGACGACGGGGACGGAGGCGACGGGAACGACGGGGGGACAGGGGCGATGGGGCGGCGGAGCGACGTGGGCCGCGGAGGCGATGGGGGCGACCCAGACATCGGGGGCGAGAGCGGCGTCTTCGTTGGTGATCCCAGCGAGGAAAGGGATCTTGCGTGGGGAGGGAGTTTGTCGGCAGGTGAACCTTCTGCTGCTTGAGGCGGATTCTACATGCTTATTAGAAAGAAAACGAACACTTAAGCGAAAAAGAGGGGAAGAAGCCAGAGCTGGAAGACGCTGGGGCGGAAGGGGTAATGGGGAAGAAGAGCTAGCCGGAAAGGAAAGCGGCGGGACGGGAGGGAGGAGACACACAGAGAGGTTTAGTTTGGAACAGGCTGGCGGGATCTTTCTGAAAGCTGGCGGGAGAGGCGAAGGAAACGCGGATTTTACAAGGTTGGTGAGTGTGATGGGCACGACAAGTGGTGGAGCCAAAGGTGACGACAGATTTAGTGACGAGGACAGCGCTGTTGGCGGATTACAACAGTAACAGATTTATGACGGAGATAGTGTACGTATTGTGCAACATGGTGACAAAATTAATCAATTACAAGATGCGTTTCAAAATTTAAAAAAGTTGATATTGAAGAATGAATTGTGTTTATGTGGGTATGCAAGTATGTACGTGTATGTGCGAGTGTATGCTTGTAATCAATACGATGATTGATGCTTGTAATCAAAAATAAATACTTGAATATTTGTAAGACGAGTGGAGAAGTTTGAAACTACGATTTAAGCTAATAAAGGTTGTATTGACGTAAATACGATCCTGTAAATACTACAACTCGTCACAAAGTAAATCATATAAGATATTGTTGCGTTTATTACAAAATGGCAATGATGAATTCAGCAATACACAGAAGAACTCTAAATATGCATGTTGGTGAGACATATGGCGGGCGGGGACAACCAAGAGGACAACCAGACAAGCGATGCCGCGCCAGCAGTGGAGATGGGAGGGTATAAGTAAAACGAAGAGCTGCTAACGTTCTTGAGAAGGCGATTGCTTTCCGAGAGTTGTCGACCGCTTGGTATGTGGTGGGACGCGCAGGGAACGGCAGGTGCACGTGTGAGGGAAGGCAATTTGCAATTGGGTGTACAAGAGAATGGAAGAAGCGGATATAAGGAAGGCAGCTTAGCACATGCACGGGGACAGGAGGGTGGCGGGAGAGCCTACCATTGTTTAGGAGGAAAGCAGAAGTGTAGTGAGGGGGGAAGAGCGGCAACTGGTCTCTCTTCGGGAATGTAAGTTTAACAGGCCTACGGATGACTGGTGAGCGGCGCGCAAGATTCTTTGGGCTAAGAAGAAATTCTCTGAGAAGTGGGGAAGGTATGTGATCTCGAGGATGAGCTTTGGGTAAGCTACGGCAATGTTGGTGCGAAATGCGTACAGAAAGCCCGGACGCGACGGAAAAGTAGGTTTCCGTAGCAAGGGAAATGCTGGTGGGCATGCACATCTGGTGGTGCATGGGGTAAGGAGGACAACAAGCCAATCGTCAGGCGTTTAGAGAGGAGGTTTGTGTGTGGGAGAGAAATTAGAGGAAGTGGAAACGTGAGTGGGGGCGAGGATGTATCATTCTATGGGACTGAGTTGGAAGAAGCGTACAGACGGGCCGGACGTAACAGGGAAGCAAGTGAGAGTGCAGCACAAAGAGACGGCGACAAGCGAATCCATAGTCGTGTAAGGAGATGGTAGAGATGGTAAGGAGAAAAGGGAGTAGAGGAGGTGAGCGGGGCGAGTGGGGGCGGGTATGTGACGTTCTACGGGAATGTAAGTATGACAGGTGTACTGATACCAGAATGGCAGATGTACCAGCGTGTATTTTCGCCGCGGGGCGGGAGGGTAGCGCACGAGTCTTCAGGAGCGTGGATGGGGAGGGGTGAAAGGGAGGAGGGTCAGTGGTGGGGCAGGTGGGTGGGTGCGTGGAGGCAGGTAGGGTGGGGGCCGGTAGGCGCGCCAGCAAGCTCTTTTCAGACAGGGAGGTGTGCGGGGGCGAAGAAGCGGCGGAGGGGCAGGTGGGTGGGCAGGTGGGGGTGGGCGCGGGCGAGCGCGCTCTTTTCAGACAGGGGGGATGCGGGGGCGGAGGGGCGGCGGAGGAGGGGCAGGTAGGTGGGCGCGTGGAGGAAGGTGGGGTGGGCGCCGGCCAGCGAACACTTTTCAGACGGGGAGGGGTGTGGAGGCGGAGGAGCGGTGGGTGGGTAGGTGGGGGTGGGGGCCGGCGGGCGCGCTCCTTTCAGACGGTAAGGTGTGCGGGGAAGGAGGAGCGGCGGAGGGGCAGGTGGGTGGAGGAGGGGCCGAGCGGCGGGCGGCGTGCGCCGGCGGGCGCGCTCTTTTCACACGGAGAGGTGTGCGGGAGCGGAAGAACGGTGGTGGGGCAGGTGGGGGGGTGCGTGGTGGGGAGGTGGGGGTGGGGGCCGCCAGGCGCGCTCTTTTCAGACGGGGAGGTGCGTGGAGGCGGAGGGGCGCGTGGGGCAAGTGGGGGTGGGGCCGTCGGGCGCGCTCTTTTCAAACGTGGGGGGAGCGGGGGGCGGCGGGCCGGCGGAGGGGCAGGTGGGTGGGCAGGTGGGGGAGGGCGCCGGCGGGCCCGCTCTTTTCAGACGGGGAGGTGCGTGGAGGCGGAGGGGCGCGTGGGGCAGGTGGGGGTGGGCGCCATCGGGCGCGCTCTTTTCAGACGGGGAGGGGATTGGGGGCGGCGGGCCGGCGGAGGGGCAGGTGGGTGGGCAGGTGGGGGAGGGCGCCGGCGGGCCCGCTCTTTTCAGACGGGGAGGTGCGTGGAGGCGGAGGGGCGCGTGGGGCAGGTGGGGGTGGGCGCCATCGGGCGCGCTCTTTTCAGACGGGGAGGGGATTGGGGGCGGCGGGCCGGCGGAGGGGCAGGTGGGTGGAGGAGGGGCCGAGCGGCGGGCGGCGTGCGCCGGCGGGCGCGCTCTTTTGAGGCCGGGGCGCGCGCGCAGCGAAGTTTGTAATAAGATTCAGGACCTCGCGAGGATCTCGGTCTTAAAGGATTAGAGTCGCGCCGGAGTCTGGAGTTCAATTAACGTGGGGGCGGCGCCGAGGCTGCGCCGAGGTTGAAGGAAAGACACGATGGCGGCGGGGAGGGGCGGGGGCGGAGACAAGGCAGCCGAGGAGGAGGAGGCGCGTCGGAGGGGGAGCGAACGCCGGCTGGCGCGGGGTCGGTGGCGCTGCCGCGGAACATCACACCACGTAGTTGTTTTTCGTGTTGCAACTACACTCTCTAACGTGACAGTAAATGGAGCAGCAATTTGACGAGAAAATTATATGTCCAACGATTTTCTAGGATTGGATGCAGTGAATCTGGCTGTAGTGTCTTGGTGAATGTTAAATCTTTGTATATGTATATGATGATAAAAATGATTTAGTTGTAAAAATGAAAGTCAAATCGATTGGTTGTGGTTCCGATGAAAGTCGGTCTGAAATAAAATACTAATTGTTATACTTTTTTGCTGCAAATGATAGAACGGTTAAACTGTTTTTCCGCGTAGTAATCTAGGGTACAATTTGGAAACGTTTTATTTTTTTTTATTTTACAGACACGCCAATTTGGTTCTTATGAAGTATAGTTTGAAAAAATGTGTAATAAACATAATACTATGTGTAGTGTATTCTATTAATACAAAAATTAATTTCCTGGTTATTTGAAAACAGAAAGAGGACCAATTTTGAGACATTTCATTTATAATGATAATATTGTAATGATTACGTAATACATTAATTACAAAAACTATTTGTCAAAACTTCCATTTTTATTTTTCAGTATTTTAGTATGTTTATTTATAAATTTTTTGCGATTTTGCGATTAAAATATTACACATCACTTCCAGATTACCGCGGTTATAGGCACAGTATTATATGGAATTTGTGGTGAAAAAAGTCCATCAGCTTTGTAAAATCAATTTGACGGTTTGCTCTTTTATTACGCCATACTTCCGTGCTTATTCATAATTTTCGTTATTTGTTTCTGGTATCCGCGTGACTTTAATCACTTTCACATAACTTAAATTCTTCTGACGCACGTCAATAATTCTTTCAAGAAGAGGAATGTGGGGTGGAACAAAAATTCGTTTAACAGTTTTTCTACACACTTATTTCAAGGTCTTTTATAGAATTTTCTATAAAAATTAGATAATTTTTAAAACATAAATGTGAAATTCAACGTACAGTGTTATGTACACTGCTACGTTAATGTGCAATACAAGGTATCCATTTCCATGCACCTAAAAATCATGAAAAGGTGCTCTCCAACATGCCAGTGTCTTCCCGGTATAAAGCCCTAGAAGACTTTGCTTAAGATCCCCTTATGCGCGTCACTGACGCATTTAACGAACCAGAACCAAATATAATCAAAATTCTCCCAATTTTTGTGCACGAAATTGACGAATATGAAAAAATAATCCAAGACATCAAAAATAAACCTCAAAAAGAACTCTATGCCAAAAATGTTGATGACTAGGTTAAAGTGATGTTTAGTGACATTAAGGACTTTACAAATTATAGAAATTTTTGCAATGAAGAAAACATTGCATATTATTCGTTCAGGTACATATTATTCGTTCAGGATACGATTAAATCTTTATCAGTTGTCATGAAAGATATTTCCACATGCTACTCCGCGGAAACCATTAAGGCTGAACTATTACGTCTTAAATATCCAGTGACCTAAGTCAGTCGATTGTACTACAAAGCCCGTTCATCTGTGCGATAGAACTAACAAACAATAGTGAAGATAGAAAAATGTTTGCTCTAAACAAATTTATGTGCAGTGTAACTGGAGTACAGCAAAGAGTCAATGCTAGAATATTTATGCGCAAAAAAGGTCCAAAGTATGGCCATTCTAAAGCCAACTATGGTTTCCCGCGAGATGCGTAAAATTCCGCCATTGAAATTAGAAACATTAGCGGCATTCTTAGACGAAGAAAATGCTAACGCTATCACTCAACTTCTGGAAAATACTTTTAAACCTCACGCAATTGTAAACTCTGCCTTCAACAAGAAAATAGAAGACTTCTTAAAACAAGAGAGAACCACAGTTGTTGCAGCGACTAAATACACATCGCCATTAGAGACCATGAATATAATATAACACATGAAAATTACAAAATCACCAGAAATAGATGGAATTAATAACTTTAGCATCAAAATGTTAGAAATGTAATTACGGCTATAACAGCAATCTACAACGCTGCTTTACGGTTCAATTACTTCCCCACAAAGTAAAAGATGGTTGTAGTCCTACCAGTGCTTAAACCTAACAAAGATCCTAAACTTCCTAAAAATTACAGACCCATAAGCCTTCTTCGCACTATATCTAAAGTCTTTGAGAAGTTGATTCTGATGAGGCTCAATCATTTCCTAACAAACTCAGAAGTAATTCCGCCTTTCCAAATAGGTTTTATTCCAAAGCATTCAATCTTGCTCCAATTATTAAGATTAACGGAAGGCATAGCGCACTGTTTCCACCGAAAAGAGCACACAACTTCAGCTTTCTTAGACACGAACCATGCCTACAACGAAGTTTGGCATAGAGGTTTCGAATACAAATTGCATGATTTGAGTATTCCGGGATATTTAATCAAAACCTTAACAAGTGTCATCTTCAACTGATAATTTATAATTCAAATTAACAATATAACATCAAGAACATTCCAAATCAACGTAAGCGTTCCTGAAGTATCAGCACTTTCACCCAATTTATTTAATATTTTCTGCCACGACACTCCATCTGAAGGAGACGCTAACATAGCATTATACGCTAATGATGTAGCAATTTTCGCTTCAAACTCCGATATACTAATGGTTAAAGATTACCTACAAGAAAGCGTAAATAACTATGTAAAATGGACTCACAATTGGAGATTTATAATTAATCCACATATGAGTATCTGCAAAATCTTTACTCTCCGCCGTCCCAAAAATTCTCTAGAAATCATACTCCATGGAACAAAAATCCCATGGTCAACCTCCCCTATAAAATACCTCGGGGTATACTTCGATAAAAGACTCACCTGGAAACCCCATGTTAATGCAGTCATTGACAAAACAAAAATTAAAGTATCCAATTATCTTCTATTAAAAGTCGCCGCTCACTTCTGAGGTTAGAATGCAGACTATTAACCTTTAAGTCAGTTATATTACCAACAGTGACTTACGCATGACCA
Source organism: Teleogryllus occipitalis (assembly GCA_011170035.1). Taxonomy (NCBI): domain Eukaryota; kingdom Metazoa; phylum Arthropoda; class Insecta; order Orthoptera; family Gryllidae; genus Teleogryllus; species Teleogryllus occipitalis. The sequence continues at coordinate 73,764 of BLKR01003389.1, forward strand.
GTATGGGTTGAAGCTGCATCAAGCACCATAAACAGACTTAGTTTGCTCCAAAATAAGTATCTGAAGACAACTCTCAACGCGCCATGGTTCATTCCCAACCATCAAATCCGATGGGAATTAGACATACAAGAATTCAAGGAGACATTGAAACATCTTACCAGCAATTTCTACAACCACCTACCAAATGCTCCCTGCACTGCAATATTCAACCTAGAAAGAAACAATAGCAGACCGTGAATTGTATCAAGATTCCAGAAAGATAAAATTAAACCTCATTAACTTTGCTTCTCTGACATATCTTTCCACCAGTATACCATCCTTTAATCACAAAACAAATGTCAAAACTCTTCAGTACAGTTCAGAAACCAACCGCGACTTAAGGATGGCCATATCCTCAGAAACCGTTTAAGATTTTGTATCTCAAAACCCTCGAAAGACATAATTGTCGAACGAGAAAAAATAAATTAAAAAATCTTGTCTTCTCTTAAAACTCGTAGACACGAACGTCTTCCAAGAAATTGTCAATTAAGACTGTTATAGACCAAGACGTAAATATTTCGTGAACCCCTCTTTCTCATCATGTATTGATTCATTTAGGTGTTCGTGACCTTCTCAAACCTGTCGTACATAAGTGGAACTGATCTCTCAATCAGCACACACGCAAGAACAGTAATCTTGCAATAGCCTGTAATCAAGAGAGTAATTTCCGGCGGAAGGTGACGTTTTTTTGTGTGGAAATGAGAAGATAACTCCCATAAAATAGAAATGTGTCTGTCGAAGTACATTGTTACAAATGACTTCTCAGATCAATATGTAAGAGCGTGTGAGTGAATCAAACCTAAGGGTTGAAGATACAAAATCTAGCGTAGAAACTAATTACTGCGAACCCAGTTCTGAACGGGCAGATGAGAGGTTAAGTTTTGTTGCGTCGACCATCATGTCCCGCAGACAATGTTTCAGTTCAATTAGTGATTCCCTGCATGCAATTGAGAAACATGCTCTTAACTTTATTCTCAAAAAAGCATATTATGAAATGTCATTCCCTCAAGCTACTACCTCGTTTGCTGCAAATGTGAATCCCTCATCTGCAGAACGTATTTGTATTGTAGAAGACCAAAGTAGGACAAAATAAATAGTTGATATCGGATTTACGATCGCAAATTACAAAGCAAAATAAATGCTCCTTAAATAATACATTATATACGAGTGACAATTAAAAATATGGATTTATTTACCTAAATTGGTACCTTGTTTTCTCAAAGGAAAATATTTCATAGACAGATATGGCGCATAAGAAATTTTATAAAAAACCTATCAGTAATAATTTGAATTTTAAGTAATTATTTTATTGCTGTGATTGGCAATTTTTTCATTAAGTCAAAAACATTTGGAGGTGATTAGAGATTTTAAAAACATTTCGTTATGAACCTTTGAAAAATATACCTAAATAATATTGTTTTGTGAAGCATTTTTCGTAGAGTAAATACCAATTTATTGTTTAGAATAGCAAACAATTATTTCAACTGAATTGATTGAATAAGAAGAATTTACGTACGTTTTGAGTAGACAATGTGCTTGAAAAACGTCTCATAAGATTTACAATCAATTATTTACTTATATTTGTAGGATATTCAGTATGTATTTGGTAAAACCAGAGACATTCACCCTACCACCTATTCATCTACATTCATCAGCACACCTACATCTACATACTGATATTTACCCCCTCTCATAAACACACTGTAACTGCATCTACGTGCAACCAGAATCATTCCATACAAATGTTACGCTCTAAATTCGTCTCTGAATATTTTCTCGTACATTTTCGCAGCGAATGCAATGCATTTTTGTGATATGTGCTCTTCTAACATTATACAGCGTTACTTGGGGGAACATCCATCCCGACTTTCTGTTGCGCGCGCCCTCGACCTGTGCGCACGGAGAGAGCATGGGGCGCCGGCCTCGCGACGCACGTGGGTGTGAGAATACGAATGCCAGAGTGCGCGTCCGGAGGTGCAGCGAAGATTTTCTAAAATATATATTCATTTTAAATGTTTATGTATCTGTGTGTCTATATTATTATATTATGCTCTGTTCCTTTTATTTGGATCAAGAACGCCAACGTGATGTATCTGTGCACGTCTCATAAGCTGGTATAAGGTTTTTTTACTTATATAATGCTCTAGCCTGAAGATGAGGAAAAAATAATCCTCGAAACTATCGCAAGATAATAATGAAAAGTGTGAAATAATTCATCTCCAAGGTTTGTTCAAGGTTTGTTCAAAAATAAAGGGACCAAAGCATAATATAAAAAAAATATATGTTGTACATTCTACGTATCGTCGGTGCAGAACAAAATGTAAATATGTTCACAATATACACTTTTTGGTTAAGTGAGGAAATATAGTTGGAAAATATTCTATTTTAACCAGAAAACATTTCACAAAAATAGTTCACAAGACAGTTCACACTTTTTTGAGATATTCAACGCCTTTCGTTTACTGATAATACTCGTATACTAAAAAGCATGAGCGAACTCCAAGGCAGAATTTAATCTGGCCTGATAATCACACTCGCATACCCAGTGTAGACGTGCTAGAGAGCCCCCAAGTATAATGTTCTACACTGGCCAAGTGATCACAATTGTGGTTTCTCACTACTTTATAAATTGTAGGGGGTGTTTTAAAATGTACTCCGTAATGATAACTGTAATGTTTACGTAGTAAATATTATTCACCTGTGTAAAACTTTTTGTTTCCGTTTCTCTCTTTGTCCAGGGATGTAAAATTCTACTCTCTTGCACTAATATTTATTTATTTGTTTATTTGTTTGTGTATTTGTTTATTTATTTATTTATTTATTTATTTGTTTATTTATTTATTTATTTATTTATTTGCTTGTTTGTTTGTTTGTTTGTTTGTTTGTTTATCATTGTCCTCCTTTGGCCAGTGTCGGCCCACTGAGTTGGGAGACGCGCAGTGTTATCCCCGAGCGCGCGTGTGTAACGAGGACATTGATCCTGCAGCGGAGCGATGACACATTGCATACCAAACTGCAGAGACACGTCATTTAGCGTTCGCGCCGCATTTGGCCATTTGAATTGATAAACACATTGCACTGAAACAAACGGGTGGAATTAGATTTGAATATTTCTATCGCGACTCCAATTCGTCCTTGATGTAAAGGCGTTGGAATGATTCATTAGAGTATAAACATACCAATACGAGTTATGAAATAACCAAATATATCTCTGACGTATAAATGATCGTATCAAATAATTAGTTTTAAATATTTTAAATTGTGTACTTATCAAGGAAAACTTATAAATGTAAAAAATAATAAATGTTTTCGAAAATTATTTTTATTAATATTTACTGAAAATGTCCATGGTCGATTAAAAAATTAAATAATTAGACCTCCAGTACGCTCAGGTGCACAGCAAACATTGTTGTTTGCATGTTTTTTTTTATCAAATCAATATGCATCAATTTCATGTGTTTACGCAGAACCAGAAGTATTATTCAACTCCATATTTGTCGAAAAACACTTCAGTTCTGCAATTGAAGGTAAATGTTTATTTTACACAGCTAAGTCACAGATCATATGTTGGATGCAATGTTGATTATACAGCCGTATTTTTACATTTGCTTCGGTATATTTTCACTAACTTTACTTTGTTTCGTCTTTTTATCCATTATGCATTTCATTCTGTTTTGTTAATCGTTATTCATTACTAAGTTCGATCATTTAATTGATTGATTAGTGATTCCGGGCGCGTCAACTGCTTAAGGAATTAGTCCCGTAAATGTAGTGCATGCTTTCCCCCGGAAGGTAGCGGTGAGCTTGCCACCCTGGGTGATGAGATACATCGCGAACCTACCGTCAGCTAGTCGGGTTTTCTCAACCAGGTATCCCCTACCAGCGAGGCAGCGCCCCAGCGGAGACAAGCTCTAAACTCCTCACCGATATCCCAATATGTGTGGTAATGTAGTGGATGTAAGTGTGTGTGTGTGTGTGAGTGTGTGAGGCTAGGGCAAGGAAGAGGAAGTAAAGATCGCGCGCGGTCCGTGGCCCGTTTGTTAGGGTACTGCTACGACTTTCGCTTGGTACTGTTGAAAAAAAAAGAAAAAAAAAGCACGGAAAACTACCGATCATAGCAGCCGATCATACCAGAATTCTCCTCGGGATAGCTACTGAAGTCGACCTAGCTATGTAGCTAGAGACGAAAATGCGGTCATCCTGTGAACTCGAACCTAGGACCTCCCGATCAGAGACATTGCAGTGACATCAGTTTATGCCTAGAGTCACACCCCTCCATTATTTGTGAGGGTAGTTTGATATTATAGTATTTTTACAATAAATAAAAAATGCATATTATTTCTTTTGCTAACTTTCAGGGTTAAAAACTCACGAAACGGTTATATGATGTAGTAATCTATTCTAAAATAAAATATCAAATACAGGACTAGCAACCTCCCACTCACTGTGACGATCAATTGTAATGCGTTTCATTTCCGCTCGCCACTACAGAGTGCTACTTAAAAGATGTGTGCAAAGTATAACTTAACAATTTCCTCTGTTAATCTTGTGTAAATTATGAATAAGATTACAAGAATTTTTTATTCGATATTATTTTTATAATCAAAACGAACAACGATTTTAAGAGAGCGAAAATTATGATTTAATATTGTTCATTTTTAATGTAACTTCTTCACTTAACAATACCTTCGTATGGAACGTTGTAGACCCCCGATTTGCTGGCAGTATTGCCCACAAGGCTGGCTCATGTTGTCTTTTTCTTCACGCTTCGCAGCGTACCAAAACGAAGTGGGCTTAACGAAGTAGAGGCCAGAATAGACCTGCGTGCAGTCGGCGAGCGGGGTCCAGGTGACGGCACCGTGCGTGCGGCGCGGGGCGGCGCGGGGCGGCGCGGGGCGGCGCGGGGCGCAGGGCGCTGGCGGGCGGGCGTCCGGCGGGACCTCCGGAGGCCCCAGCGCCCGGCCGGACGCGGCGGCGGCGCTGGACGGCGGGGGACGGCGCTGGACGGAGCGGAGCGCTCGGCGCGGGGCGGCGCGGCCTTCGCCCTCAAATATTAACGGGCCGGATGTCACCGGGGGTCCAGCGCCAGGCGCCTCGCTCCGTTAACTGGCGCTCCCCTGCCACTCTTGCCGCCGCTCCTGCCACAACCCGGCGGCCCACATGGCCCCCGCCTCCGACCCCGCTTCCCGCCTCCGCTCACGCATACGCTCCCGCCTCCACCCCGCCCCCGCCTCCGCTCACGCATACGCTCCCGCCCCCACGCCTCCGTCCCCGCCTCCGTCCCCGCCTCCGTCCCCGCCTCCGTCCCCGCCTCCGTCCCCGCCTCCGTCCCCGCCTCCGTCCCCGCCTCCGTCCCCGCCTCCGTCCCCGCCTCCGTCCCCGCCTCCGTCCCCGCCTCCGTCCCCGCCTCCGTCCCCGCCTCCGTCCCCGCTTCCGTCCCCGCCTCCGTCCCCGCCTCCGTCCCCGCCTCCGTCCCCGCCTCCGCCCCAGCCTCCGTCCCCGCCTCTGTCCCCGCCTCCGTCCCCGCCTCCGCCCCAGCCTCCATCCCCGCTTTCAACCCCGTCTCCGTCACCGTCTGCGTCCCCGCCTCCGTCCCCTCCCGCGCGTTGTCGTTTCTCACAGCTGCAGCTGCGTCGGTATTCTCTTCCTGCCCGTCTCCGATCCCTCCGCTGCCGCCAGCTGTTCTCAGCGCTTCCGGAGCCATGGACGTGACTGCCTGCCTAACTGGACCACGGCTCAGGGCTGAGAGGGAACGGGAGGCTGGGCTGAGAGCGCTGTCGCCGCGACACTGTCCTGTACGTTTCACAATGTGTAATGTTCCAAAAAATATAAGGGCGCAGTGCACTTGTTTACCTTATTGAAGTTAGTAAATTATTAATATATTAATAGCTAATCGTATAAATTACGTATAGAGTTTTATTTTAGTTTCGTCTATTAACGATAATTATGGTTTGATTCCGAGCAAGAGCTTTTTGTTTACATTCCTAAAAGATTAATTAATGAGAGATACGAATGCATTCAGTTGCTGCCTCTTAGCAAATATTTTCGAGAACATTTTAAGATAAAGATTGCTAGTTATTCTTTTATGTGTCACCAGCCAGTAGTCTTAACCGGAAGTACTGTATTGCAATATCCTCCTGATGTTCCAGAACAGTTTGACATTGTAATTTCGCTAAAGCATTCCCATCATATTGCTTATTACTATCCCGCATTGCAATGCGTTGCGGCTATCCCCCACAGTGACCACAATGCCCATATATCGTGTTGGGGAAGCAAATTCGCGGAAGGGGCAGTATAGTGAGACGTAATTTAGGGAGATTCCTCTGCATAAGCAGTCGGTGTTATGGAATATTTACGCAATGTACTACGCTAGTTCTGTGGCAAGAAACTTTTCTCAGCTTTTGTAAGTTACTTCGTATTTAGATTGAGTTACGCTGGCTCCATTGTGCGGAACCATTACGGAACAGTTGAGTAATTAAATTTTTTACAAGTATCCATCTTTCAAAACTTGAATGCCCAAGGAATTCTATAAATGTCTCCCCTTCCTATCCAAAACAATCGAGACTTAAAAATAATTTCAATTGGTTGAATTTACGTTTTAATAAAAACATTTCGATTCAATAATATAGCTTCAGAAAGAGTTTTGCGTCATTTTGAAATATAAAATATTAATATTTTGAATTTAAATCTGGTTTTCTATCAATAATTGTAGTATACTATTTCTCAGTAATGCATACCTACAATATCTCAGAAGAGGGACGACAGATATTCACTTAACTTGGTTGTCAACAGTAATAATAGAGAATTAAAATGGATATATTTTCTGTGTATCACGTATTTACATGTGTACTGCAAAAGTAGTTGGGTTTTTAGTATCACAATAATACCACAATAAAAATATAATAGTTGAAATTGTTTTTTGTAAATAAACTAAGTACTCCGAAAGCTTATTCTTATCTTATGACACTGACATGTTTTGCTGTATCCAAGTGGTGTATGCAGAATAGAAAGAAAACTAAAGGGGTTTTGTACAAGAATAAAAGACATTGCTTTGTGATCTTGTGCATCTATTCTCTGCGTATGTACAACGAAACTGCTACTGTTGTTTGGAAAGAGCTAGTTGGTTGAGTTTGAAACTCGTTACAACTGGAGATACAAACGTGCAATTGAGTTTCGCGTAAAAGCCCATACTACTCCCGTAGTTTGTTAGCATTAAATGAGGGGTCATTACGTGTTCTAGAATGCTACTTGTTTAAGGACACGCAGTGATAATGAGGTAACAAAGTTCCTTTACTGACCATACATTACGAGGGAGAATTGTCACGCACTAGCACACAGGAGAGAATTTTACTTACTTCACTTCTCTGAATATGAGTCATGTAGCATTCTCAGTGGACTGAAATGGTACATTTAATTTCTGCCCTTGCCAGTGGTACGACACTTTACTTCGAGCGCAGTCTAAAATATACCACATGGTGGTAATGAATGGGATTCGCAATGTGTTCATGAGACTTCCTCGTTATCATCTTCTGCGTGTGCAAACAAGGAAATTTTCAACCCACAATACTTCAGCTTCCAAGAACTCAACCCAATGTGAGCTTACTGGAAGCCAGTGCGAGTATTCCCGGAACACGATGCTGCTCAAGTAGTCCGTCCTTTAATTAATATTATTGCTGCCACTTTTGTTTTATTTCTTTTTTTTATTATAACCTCTTTGTATGCTAGGAGGACTTAATATTCTCGTAATTCTGCCGAGAACGCCCTCTATGGTCCGAAAGTAGATATAGATATTAGGTTGTGAGTCAAGTACACAATCAGATGAAATTGCTATGTTTGTCAATCTCGTGAAAGTGTTTGAGAAGTAACAAAAAAGCGAGGACGTGTTTGAATAATTTGTTCAAAGAACATCTAAGTTACTAATCAATTTAAAAAGCGCTGAACTCATTATGCAAGCTTACTAGCCACAACTCTCAGAGCTTGGCTTAAAATTGTGACATTGTAATCTTTAAACAGCTCCCAAAGTTTCGAGTGTCCATTTTTTATCATTTAACTAACTTAACCATTTAACAGACATGAACGTCCTGGTTTGCATTCTTATTCTGTTTATGTATAATGAAAGGTTTAGGGCTGCAACAAGATAAGTCACACCTGTCATAGCAAACCTATCGCTATTTGTAAATGTCAATGTCTGGATTTTAGTGAATGTGTGACTTCTCTCATTACTCGACGTTCCTTTTCCTATTTACGAAGGATTGGCGAAAGCAACAACGTGACTTGGTACGCTTGATTTGGTTGATTGGTTTGTTATAACAAAATATAAATACTCAACTGTTACGTAACGGTTCCGCACAATGGAGCAAACCAATTAATATATTGTTGCCCAACGACGCGCCTCGTTCGTTTACCCAGCGCCGCCGCCGCGGCCGGCGAGCGCTGTCGCCGCCGGCGCGCCTCCTATCAGCTGCAGGAGGGGCGTGTCGCCCATACCTGGGGCATGGCGATGCGCGTGGAGGGGAAAGAGAGGTGAGCGGTCAGCAGAGAAGTTTGTGAGACGCCGGAGAGAGAAGTTGTGAAACAGTGAACGGTTTGGGAAGCAGGGGTGGTAGTGCCGGATACTGGAGGTGTGACGGCCATTGTCTTGCGACGCGACGTGGGAATTTGCTGTCGTTACGGAGAACCCGTGCTGCGCCGAGGTAGAAGCCGCCGCCCGTGACCGCTGCAAGCTTCGCCGTTGGCGGAGGTCATTGCTCAGGAACTGAGGTCGGTATTCGGTCTATACTTACTTCACCTAGTTTCTTTGTCACCACGAACAGCCACTACTGTGTGAAGTCTCGAGTTCGCCGCATTAAGGCGAGCAAGGCGCTATCGGGGACACGCGACGAGGTCGTGTAATCTCGGTGTTCCAAGCCCTGGGCGTACTCATGTTCACCAAGGGCTCCTACGTGTACAGACTTTTAAAAATCTTGCCTGTTGAAATTGGTTTATTTTTCAAGCTGAATGTAAATTATAATTTCGTATTCGATTCCAATTGGTTTTCAAGAAAGTGACTTCCAGAATGATTTAAGAGTCTTTGTGAATTTGTCTTCATCTGTTAACGAGCTAAAAAGAAAAAAAACGTCTCAGTTAATTGAACGAAATATTGTGATCTACAGATTTGGCCCAGTTTCAGCGTCGTTAACAAGTTAGATGTGTTTCTCTTTCTCGCGAGACGTAGAAGGCGAGTAATAAACGATTAAACAATATTTGTAACATAAATATATGTGCACACTGAGCTCAGGTTAGCATTACAACTTTGTGTTGTCGGTGTATGAAGCAACAGAAAAAGGTTATGAAAGCAAAGCTATGGTGAAAGATATACAATGTGAGCCACCTTGCGCATTTAATATACATTTGTCGCTAATTGTTGTAAAAAGAAAAACTAATTTTTAAGAAATTCGAAGTTCAAGATACCATGATTTTTTTAGATTGAATGTCGAGTATTGGTTTGAAAGGTAGATTTGATGATTGGTATTATTAACCCTTGTACAAATTTCCTACTTCACATTTCTTACTCAATAGATTTTTTTTATGGTTGTGTTTCTAAAGGGTACACATAATGCTCAGTGAAGGATTTTCTTTTTATCAGACCATTGATAAATGTTGGCTGTTTTTTTGTTATTTGAATGTCAATGGTATTGTCGTCTTGTATTTTTTGTTTGATGTAATAGTCCAATTATAACTTGTTCTGTGGTCATGGCTTTGTGTTGTTATTTTTTTTAAATCTTCAGAAGTGCCACGATCTTACGAGAATTCCCCAAACCGAAATTTTAATCGTATATATATATATATATATATATATATATATATATATATATATATATATATATATATATATATTGTGTGTGTGTGTGTGTGAAATGAAATTCCAAGTTAGGAATTCTCCACGCTTTAATCAACAAGATCTCCCTGGTTAACGTTTTACTTATTTTTATTGCTGGGAAAATATGAAGCGCATCTTTCGACGCGAAATGTAGCGGAGTAGCGTCCTACCAGTGCGCCGGAGAGCTTAATCTCCTGTAATGCGCGACTGGTGGCGACTTGGCGGCAGTGCAGCAATAAATCGCCAAACTGGCCTTATGTTTTAATAATGGTTCGGGGGGAGGACGTTGCTCTTGATCAAAGTATTTTCCAAAACATGTTTCATTAGCTAATGGATGAGTTCATTTTTCCGTTAGGCCCAGAAGCGCGAGCAAGCTCCAGCTCCCTTTCTAATAATTTTTTAGCACGTCCGGCGAAAATAAAGAACAGGATAAGACAGAAGAAGAGACTTTTTTGCGTTTTATCTCATCTTGTATTCTACAAAGTAATAAAATATCCACATTGTTAGTCTATGAAAACAGCTTCAAGCTTTGATCTTAATGGATTTCTCGTGTAATTCCACTTTTATGAAAAGCGCTTCCTACTCTTTCTCTTTGGGCGCAGACCTTCCATGCTTAATGAGGGTGAGCAGGGCGAGGGGAGGGGAAGAGCGAGGCCGGAAGAGGTGGTCGGTGAGGGGAGGGGGTGAGAGGGCAGAGGTGAAGGAGAAGAGTGGAGAGTCATGGTTATTCAGCGCGCTCCTCTGGACACACGTCTCTGCCGCCGCTGACTTTCCTGTCGGCGCTGCCAACCTCTCGTATCTACTTTTCCTTGCCAGCGCAATCGCTGTTGCTCCTCTTTCTCGAGAGAGAGATTGGCATTGAGAGTGAAATAGGCGAGCGGGGAAGTGATTTCGTGACTTCGAAGTGACAAATCACGTTAATGAATTTGGTTTACTGCGAATTTCCGTTAGATAAAGAACGTAACAATGTGATCTAAGACATCTTTATGGGCAGATATATATACACAACTCGAAAAATGAATTTTCTAAATAAACGTGATTAGAATTTTAAGTCGTTGAATTACAGATGTAACAATTTTAGTACGCTTAATGAATTAAAAGAAATGAATTGCTAAAAGGCATCGTAAGAGTTTGGTTAATAAGAAGAGTTATATCATATTTTAAAAAGTGTTGTAACTCATAATCGGTATTTTTCAAATTGTGTTAGTACGGTATAGAAACAATTTTACTTCCACGTTATAATATTTTAAACTACTTTATATGTATTATACTTAAACCATTTCTTTCTGTTTCAGGTGAGTGGCAGTTTGATTATTTGACATCTTTAAAAGGAATAATCGGTGAGTTTGTCTTGGCGTTCTTTCTTCAGATATTGAAAGTAATTTTATATAAAACATCTTCTTAACTGCAATGATCTTAGTGTGCTACGACTTGCCTGATGGTTTTGTAGCACCTCAATCGAAGCAAACGTAATGCATTCATAATGATAGAAAAATGTAATATTTGTAATAAAATGTAAAAGGGTTATGAATTACCACTATTTTTCAAATTCCCTTGTAGATATTGAAATCAATCATCACGTACTGACTTCTTCTTTCATTGCTCATTTGCGTGAAAGGAAAAAAAGTCCTCAGTTTCTTCTCAGAAAAACACATGACAGTTGGGCAAGTGCAACCGGATGTGACACGCTGACAGAGACCTCCCAAATGAAAATCCTTCCCGAGCTCTTTTTTTGGACTGGACCTTTTCTCAATGCAACAGTGCGCCTGCTTCTTCTCTTTCTCTCAGGCGTCGAAGTTCGGGGATGAAACTTTTGGAATGCATTAAATGCCCGACGTCACGCGCACATCGGCTTCACCGACAGTTGGGATTCCCCGGGCGTTGCCGCACCCTCTGCATTATTGAGGAGAGATGTTTTGGGGGTAAATTCTAATTCTCCCTCCGCCCACATGGACGGGAGTGGCTGGAGCTACTGCAGGCGCTGAGATCGACAGAGAGCAGGAGGCCAAAGCGGGATGGTCAGGGACGGTCGAGGGAGACGGGCGGATTGCTGGAAGCCGCAGAAAGTTCGTCGTGGGACACTAAAAAAATAATGGAACTTGTCCGTCAGGCTTCCGTGGATAGTCGAAGATAAAGAACGCCAGATACGAGAAAAGAGGAAAAATTCAGGGTTGCAGAAAGGGTGTCGTTTCAGCGGCACGGTGATAAGAGTTGAAGTGATTATTGAAATGAATGAAGAATTCACAGGCTAGGAAAATATGTGAAAACGAAAAGAACGTAGCATTTCTAAACAACACAGTTTATTGTGATAATTGGCTACGTAATAAATAAATAAGACTAATACAAAATCAGAGAGAAAGAGGACGTGCAAAGCGTAAACGAAATGATGTTTGAATTAGACAAGGAAAAAGTGATGTTTGTCCTTGCTGAGTGAAAAATAAGTAGTAAAGGAAAACGTAACAACAGACAAAAGGAAGGAAAACAATAGTTAAAACGAATAATCACAATAATATGGAAGTGTCAAAAAACAGCAGTGAATAATATGAAAATAAAACCCGTGGCAAATTAAAAACGTGTACCAAAATATTGACCATAACATAAAAAAAGAAACAAAAGTAGAGACAAGAAAGTACAAGAAACTGAAGTGAAGTAAGAAACGGAGCCAAAGGTGGCCACGTATCTGCCGAGAAAAAGAAAAGCCAATAGAATAGAGCGAGAAGACGGGCGGGGAATTGGGCCGGGGAGCTGGGCCTGTAGCAGAACCTCCGTGGGAGGTGGGCAGGATGGCGGCGAGGGATCGCGAGCGAGGGGGGGGGGGAGACGCAGCCGCCGGCGGAAACCAGCGACCGGGAGCGTTTGATACATGTCCGTTTAAAACGGAACGGGCCGCGAAGCGGCAGCGGCGGGAAAATGTTACTCAATCACGTAAATATTAATGAGTTTAAAATTGCAACAAAAACGAGAGGAAAGGGGCGTTTCTTTCTGTATTAAACAATGTAAATATAGTCTTCCCAGGAGCATGTTAGGCGGACAGATTGCGGGGCCCCTTTTAAATTATGCATTAGACATAAAACACAGAGGCAGATAAGCGCCACTAGCGCCGCGCGTGGCCGCGTTCCGCGACGTGAGCTCCGCCCGCGCCGCCCACGCCCCCGCGCTCGCCCGTCGCCCCCGCTCGCCCTGCACAGCGCCCGCGGGCGGCCTTCGCTCGCCCAGCCGCGACTCTGCGTGATTTTCTCAATAGCAACGTTAGAAGCTCATACCCTACGATTGAAATTACCTTGGAATGAGGCGCCTCGGAAAGGCATTGGCGGGAAGGGAAATGGAGGCGGAAATACTGAAGCAGGCCTAACCCAGCGATGGTTAAATTACTTGATGTAGAATGTCGGGTGCGAAATACATGACGGTATTTACCGCAATGTTATTATGTAACAGTTGTTTGTTAATTTTTTTAATTCATAAATTTCAGCTCATTGCATTTTGGAGGGAATCACGTTTTCTGTTCGGTCTCAGAGTTCGGACTACAGCACCTATTAGTTAATAAATGGAAGTTTGGTGAAGGACTACTGTTTATTTCAGTAATATTATTTGATAATAATCATGTTTATATCGGAGGGATTTTAATTTGAAATCTGTCGATTATTTTTAAATTATTTTTCAAGAAGTATTTGTTACAAAAACATTATTGCTATTACTCTTCGGCAAATAATTGAAATATTGGTAATATTTTAATACAAGCGTTGTGGATCTCGTAATCGTTGTGATACGTTCTAACAATGAATAGCACCTGACACAAAATATGACATGAAGTATTACATTTCATAAACTAATTGAACATATTGGTTGTGGCTCCCCGCTGTCGTATTTTCCGTCGACTTACTATTCGTCTTGGACTACAAAACTACTTCTAGTTATTGTAGTGACTCAACGATATATTCATGGCAATTTTTTACTGCTTATTTATATAACTGATAAAATGAGAGAGAAATATTTTTCAATTAATATCTACTACATGTTTTGAATAATTTTTAATTTATCAAATTATATAAATAAATAGTAAAATTATTATTATACATTATTATTATTATTATTATTATTATTATTATTATTATTCAATTGAAGGAAAATTAGGGTAGTTATCAAATAGAAAAAGTTTATGTAAATAGAAATAGTGTTTGTTAATTATTAATACATTTGAATTGCAAGGAAATGAAGATATTACTAAAACAACATTTTGAAATGAAGAAAATGTGCAGATAATAATAAGAGAACTAATGTAGAAATTTCTTTAACAATATATTCAAAATTAGTTCTGAAGAAATGTCTAACCATTGCCAAAAATAAAGTAAAAAGACAGAAATATAGTAATGTGTGTATAAAATAGTCGAATAAACAATTAACATTGCCTTCAAAAATGGGTGTACTGAATGCACTTACATCAGTTATTACGTACGTATTTTGTGCCTCGTTTCAGTGCTTTCGTTTCGGGCGTTCCTGCCGGCAAGTTGGAAAACTAATGTGCCTAAGTTCCAAGAAAGCTTAGGCTGCGGCGTTAGGGTGCAAGGGTTCGGCGGCGTGAGGCGAGAGAGCCCCAGAGGCAGGCCACAGGCAGGCCAGAGGACTGCGCGGGTTGAACTCTCCTTTGGGATCTGCCGGATCGGACGCCCGAGACACAAAATCGCAGTCCATTGATTCATCGGGGAAGTAATTTTTTAACGCGATTTGCTCGCCGTAAAATCCTTCTTTGAAAATCACTGCGTGTACGAAAGAGATTCGCGTAGAAAACTACCTTGAGGAATGTCTTGTCTCTTGAAGCGAATGTTAAGAACGTTCCGGCCCCTCCAAGCCAATTGACATTAGTTGTTCAGTAACCTATCACATACGACTACGTCTTATATGTAACCAGAGTCTTGCGTTTTTTAGCCCAGCGATCAAAAGATCAACTAATGTGAATTACTTATATTCGGAAAATGAAATTCACATTTATTTTTATTTTTATATTTTTTCTATAACCCTATAATTAGAATTTCCGGACCCATTTTCTAAAGGAATTTATCTCACCTCTATGTGTGAAAAATTTATACCTACATTTTCCGTTGAGATTTTTTCAACTCTACATAATTCCGTATACCTCTGATCATTTTAATTTATCTTTCTATCGGTTGTTTTACGACCATTTTCACGTAAAAAAGCAACCAGGTTCCCAAGCGTATCAAAAACACTCCAATAATATGAATACTTTCTCATACTACTGTACTTGTCACAACCACAGCGAGCGTCAGTTGTGTAGAGCAGGTTGGTCCTACAGGAAGAGAGCTGAGTGTCCCAGAGCGACTGCCGGAAGTTACATCTTCTGTCACCTGATTTATTTAATTTCCAACAGAATTGTCGCAAAGTTGCCATGTCTCTTGACAAGCTCGCGCGAACATCTTTGAGAATGACGTCTCCGGGGAAATAATTGTCGTAAAGAATTTCATAAAGCTTGAATACGACGGTGCACAATATTTTAGGGGGATTTAACGAGTCGGCATCTCTTAAGGTTGTCTGAGACTACTGACACTGCTTTCGAAAATTGAGAAGAATTCAGATGAATGTTCAGTTGGAGAGGAAGAGACAGAGGAACTTGGTGAAAGACACAAGAAGGCAAACTACGGATGAAAACAAGAAATAAAAAACATCCGCTTGGAAAATGATGTTGAATGAGTACAGTAACATTTAGTTCCAAGCATACACAAAAATTTATTTTCTGCTGTTGAAATTACTTTTTTGCCAATGTTTGCCAAAATAAATTGTAAATAACATTTATAAGTTATGAAACGTACGTGAATATTTTGAACTTTTAAAATAAAAATGCAATGCGCGTGGACAATAAACTCAACTCTGTAGGTGGTTGGACTGGAATGCGAAACGGAAAGTTGTCCTGAATTTTGACGCGGAATTAATTGTATTCAATGTAGTTTTGTTTTTGAAAGAATTTCATAGTAATATTTTTTTTATTTTCCTTCTACTCTCTAATGTAAATCAAGACAACTCTATTTTAGGATATTTGGTTTGATTGGCCAGAAAAAATGTTTTGTTACTATTGCGAAATACAAAAATGCTCATAGAACCATTAAACCCCGACAGAAAAAGTAAGCCACACCACTGGTTTGGATTCTCTCATAACTAGAAAAATATATCAGCAATAGTCATACTTTCTTAAAACTAGTATCTTCTATCTGTTTATTCTTTTATATCTGTCTTTATACAAAATTGTCTCTTTTAAAAAATAGCCAGTCAACAGATATAATTTAACGAATATTAGTGATGGATTATTACAATTACTTACCTCAAGATGGACCTTTTAGGAAATGGTGCTGATACATTTTCCATAAAGTCTTAAATATTATTTTGAGATCAGAACGTAAATAACCGATATAAATATCGCATTTGGGTTCTTTGGTGTCAAAATTGTTATAAAATGTCAAGGTTCTGCCAATTCTTGATTGGGAATGAGCCAGAATTTAAAAACACAGAAATGAAGAATTTTATATACACATTTCTTATTCACTATAAACTTATACTCTTCTCACTTCTAATCACAGGACCACTATTCTAGTAGACCCGAGACTCACCATAAAGGTCACGAATTTTGAGCGCAGGATGGAAACGGAAAAACATAACGCCAAACCCACTTCATTCTTTGCATTGACACAGTAGGGTAAAAACTGTTTCTATAGAAATGAATTCGACAATATGTCTTGCATTTATTGTTAAAATTCCTTAACTTATTAGTAAATTTAAATTACATTCATTACAACACAATGTGTGATGAAATGTTTTAACACTATATTTGATGAATACACGTGATTGTACTGAACTTCTAAAGGTGCAAAATGACTTGTGATCTCAGTCAATATTTCTTTATAAAAATACAAAAATACGTTGATGTATGGCCATAAAAATATCACAGTGTAGAAGATAAAATAGCTTAGAAACGCAGAAGACTCGTGAGAAAAGGTGGTAGAAGAAAAATGAATTTGGAAATTTGGAAATGTTATAGATAGCCGTGGAAAGAAAGCACTGCAGTTTAATTGGGAGGTGCACGTACATCGAAGGATGGATTATTAGAAATGATGTTGGGGAAATACCACAGGCAAATTTCTGCTTGGTTTGACGAATCGTACTAGGGAGGAACACGTGCCAATAAGGGGAAATACCGAAATATATGACATGACTGAATGGGAAGTGATATGGCAGGGGGGATGAAACCAGGAAAGAAGTCATCTAGCATATCAGGATGGGAAGTATTGGCGCTGGACGTAACCACATTAAACGACTCATCGCGGCGAATCGTGACTGTAAAGACAGCTGCACACATGCGGCATTCGCCGAGCAGCGAGCTAGCTCTCGCCCAATCCCGAGCAGCTGACGTGTTCGGTGAATGTTCGCTCACTTTGATGTGTCCAAAAGACCGACACGCAGTGGATAGGGCGAACCCCGAATGTTCGTCACTCGGCAAATAGCAAGCAACTCATCCACACAACTCGGGATTCGGCGAGTAGTTGCTGGGTGTTCGCCGAATAACGAATGTGTGGAGCCGCCTTAACACTCGTGGCGGTATGACGCGGCAGTGGTGTGTGGCGTGGCGAGTCGCGTCGGCGCGGGATGCCGCGGGGCGGGGCGGGGGGGGCGGGGCGGGGAGAGTCGGGGCGGGGAGAGTCGGGGAGGGGAGAGTCGGGGCGGAGCGGGGCGGGGGCGTGGCGTGGCGTGGCGTGGCGTGGCGTGGCGGGTCGCGTCGGCGGGGGATGTGCAATGGCGGGCGGGCTGGGGCGGGGCGGGGCCCGGCAGAGCGGAACGGGAGAAGCGGCCGAGCCGAAGAAGAGGAAGCGAGGAGGCGGCGTATTAGATGCTGCGCCGTGTTGCGGAAGCGGGGCACGTTGGCGCCGGCGGGGCAGAAGACTTCAAGAGTTCATGAACTGCAGCCGCGGCGCGGGTGCGGGCGCGCCACTTGGGTTGTCGAGCGAGAGACTGACCCCGACCAAACACTCGCCCGAATAAGTTTGCGAATAGAAATGGACAGGAGTTAGAGTAGGAATGTGATAGTGTGGGAAAGGATAGGTTAGAGAGTGGCTCATAGTGACAATAACAATAATACAATAATAATAACAACAATAACAGCAATAATAATAATAATAATAATAATAATAATAATAATAATAATAATAATAATAATAAATTGTAGCAAGGATCAGGATGTGAAACCTACCCTTCCGCCTAACCTATTAAATGACTTTACATTTATAAAAAGTTCAGTTGCTTCGTTCGTAAGTAGTATTAAATGACATTTCACGTTACAAAAGGAAATTCAGTTTGAGAGTAAATTCAGTTCACACCCACATGCAATTATCTGTTCAACCTATAATTTATTAGTAATTAAAAAACGCTATTTTTTGTTTATTCTTGAACTTTTTGCAAACTAGAGAGTGTCATGATGCAAGGAACATTCTTAAAATTGAGAAGAAAGATTGCTACTATTTATCATACTCCTAATCAATAATCAATAATCCTAATTTCACCGAAAGTGTCAGTTGTCATCACTTATACCTGAAATTCTTTAACTGTGAACAATGAACGAAAGAAGGGGACATTTTACATTTACGATAGGGTTGCAATACTAGGGGCCATCCTGAGTGAAATGGGCAGGGAATGAGAGTGATGTGTAGACATCGGATGTTTAGGGAAATGCCTATTTTTTTCTAGAGAACTTATTCAAAGGCTGATAATATATGTCCACGAATCATGACAAATTATGATATATGACGAAGTTTTATAATGCTTATTTTTGCTTATTTTAGCACAAATGCCTATTTTTTGCATAAATACCTTTTTAGGACTTTTTTGCCTCTTATTTATTATATTTATATACAATGCTAAGATACCGAAAAATCGGCGATGGTCCAACGTGGCCATTCATTATGAAACCTTCAATTCACGTCTTGAAATTTAAAACTACGAGAGAATTCCTGAAAGTATAGCAACTGATTTTTCTCCATTTCCCTATTTCATAAATACCTGATACCTTCCCTATTTCATAAATGATCTGAGAACATGATCCATACACCGAGGGTACCGAAATGGAAATGGAAATAAATATAAATTCCCAGAAGGTTTCAGTGTTGCTAGTGTTGGACTGCTAAAATATATGCTGTCACATTGTTCAGATATCCTTGTCCGCATTCAAACTGATTTTGTCTCCCAGTCGTCGCAAATTTGAAATTGTGATCCTTAAAAATTTACTGGGAATATGTAAATATTACTGGTTAATGGAAACTATTAAGAATAAAATGAAGAATAGTTGTAAATGTCTGAATTCAGTTTTACATTAAAATATACGAACTGGTTTTGTGCATTTAAGTTTACAAAATAATATAGAAAAAAAATACAATTTTTCCATTTATTTTGCATGTAACTCATGACAGTGCCTTTTTTCCTCCTTATTCTTGACTTTTTCAGCGCCTTTTTTAGGCGCCTAAAAGACGATTTTTTTGTGCCTAAACATCCGATGTCTAGTGATGAGGTAGGGTCGGAGTAGCGATGGGGTTAGGGTGGGGATGCGATGATGTGGAATAGGTAAAAGGCTTGGGCTGGTGTGGGTGGGGATAGTGGTGGGGAGTGTTGCTGGCCGTTCTGATCAGGAAGTGCGCTTGGTCTGCCCGCTGCGAATATTCATCGCTGTCTTTATGGGGCAGTTTCACGCTTAGTAGAATTACTTCCCTTTTCGCATCTTTGAGCCACCGCGGAACTTAAGAGGCGTGTAGAGAATGTGGGTCAAAAAGCTCCGTACAGGAGCAGTTCAATACCGGTTTTGCTCATGATATATAATAGCATATTAACTTCGTATTTTTTTGATATCTGGGCTGCATCCTTCCAGTGACGAGTCTCGAACTCAATATAAATATATTTTATATAATAATAATAATAATAATAATAATAATAATAATAATAATAATAATAATAATAATTCACTTATTATGGAAAATGTGAAGGAAATTGCATTTCTCAATTTCTGCATGTTTTCTTGCTGTTTTTTATTCAAGTAAGTAATTTCTTAGTGATAAAAAAATGTTCTTTCTCCTTTCACCATAACAACCAAGTGTTATCATTAGTATATTATGAAATTTTATAAATATTCTTCTCCTCAATGCATTAATATTGTATTCAAAAGATTTGGTACACAAAGGAGTGATTGATACGAAACAAATTTTATATTCACTCACGTATTGCGCTACAAACACTACTTTTAAATAATATATTAACTTCTCCATTAAATCAATAAATAGTTTTATTTGAATGTGACATTTGAAAAATAAGTTGCCATTGATAACTTGGAACGGTGTTTGTAGTACAAGACTGACATTGTTACTAAGGAAAAAGTTCTATATAATATATTTTTATGTTATATCTGGTTTCACGAAAACAAATTGCATTCTACTATAGACCCAAGAGTCGTAAGTGGATAATGCTGCTGATGGACAAAGTTATTTGAAGGTGAAACATCTGTTTGATATACAAAAATTGTCAATACACGTTGCAACAATTGTTCTTTAGGAGTCTGATTTACTCTTTTCATTCGTTATATTTATGTGAATAAAAGTGAATAAATTGAATATATGTAATTCAATATAAGCAGTTGAAATAGATTGATGTAAATCTTTGTTTTGTTTCCGAGAGCTTGAAATAAACACGATTGCAATCCGCTTCCTACACGGAGTAGAGATTCGACCACTGTTCAGCGAGTGGCATTCGAAGTTTATGGACTTGTTCAGAGTAGGGAAATCCTGCTTTCCCCAAATCATCAGGGGATTGCTTTAAAATTCGTACATAACAAGCAAATGTGAGTACAACCGTGAAGTATTCATTTCTAAAAAGCTCGACATATCTCAGGAGAAAATGTGATCTGCTGTAAGATGTTTCGCACCACAAAGGCACGGAAGGTATAAGACCCTCGTCCCTGCAATTCACATTTCCATACCAAAGGAATGCTAAGATTGTATGCTTCCAGATTCTTTTCTTTTGCTAAACAAATAGAGGTATAATAAAAGGATCGATTCAAAGTTAAGAAGCGCTTGCTACAGAGGAATCTTGGCGCATTCTTTCAACTCGCACGAAAGCGCGATTTGGTGCCGAAACATCTCATATACACTCTGAAGAAAACATTAGAGGTCAAAAAATTTATTTATCTTTTGATAGTAAATTTATTAAAATGTGTTATCAAAAACTGTCAAGTTATCTGAGTTTATAGATACTATTTTCAAATTTATGACTAACTGGTGAGTATATATTAAATAACATCAACGATTCCATTACAAATTTAATTGTAACAGTTTTTCATCTTTTAGTTTTCAAAAGTGTAGTATAAAAACGATTTATTTTTGATTTAAATTTCATGAATAAATTGTAAATATCAAACACATTTTGAAGATACTTTTTGCTTCCTTATAAAATGTAGTAAGAGAATCTCAATTCTGATCATTGAACTCGGTAGGTTTCCAAGAAAACTACAGTGCTGCAATTATGGAGGAATCCACGGAACCAGTTCCATATTCCAACCAAGGCAACACCACGGTGTTGTAGCCCAACGGTGCCAGGCCACCCCTTCGGCATCACGCACGCCATCTCAGTAACAGAAACACTGACTTCCGGCCTCCTGGTGCTGCGGCACATTCGTCTCCCTTCCGCCCTTCTTGACTCCCCTTCCGCCCCCCTTCGCACCCAACACCTTGAGAAGGGCGCGATGGGTTCCCCCGGAGGGCGTAAAAAATTAAACGGGCACGCAATAATATAAAGCGTTCCGTGAGAGCACGCGAGCCGGGTGCGTTCGGGAGAGGCTGGAGTTCGCCGACCCCTTTGAGCGCTCGTTCACGCTCTTTACGACTGCGGGCTTCGGCCTCGAGAAGATGACGTCACCTCACTTCCGGGCCTTCATTCCGCACCTCGTTTACGGCGGAGACCTCGACGTGCCATCTGCGAAGCGCTTCGAGTCCTGCCAATTGAACGTATCTTCGGAAGAAGATCCAGTGCCAAAAACTAAATGTACTACCTCCATTGTGTGCTAAGAATAAATGTTAGAAACTTCTAGTCTTTTGTGTCGAAGATGATCAGTTTTTCCGAAGAACATTGATGGAAAATCTACCATAGCACTGCTTTTTGAACCTCCGATTGATCCTTTAAACCGCTGGACAAGTAGGATTTGGAAAGGTGTAGTGGGCAATTGCGCATCTTTTTTGCCAATACCGACACCATATCGCCAATTTGATACGAACTGTAAGCACGTTAAGAATGATGATGCGACGGACAATCTTGCTGCGAGCTTCATAGTGCGATTCGATTTCACGAAGAATGAAATAGTGCAGCAGAAATTCACAAAACTGTCGCAGTAGGGCCGGGATACTATTTTGAGAAAATGATCCCACACAGTTTCATCACAGATCATACACATGTCGTTTCACTTCCGTGTCCAAATGGCGTGGCCAGAAGGAAGAGTGGTGTGGAGGCGGCGACAGCTCCTTCTCCATGACGAACGGTCAAGAAGCAAAAGAGAGGCGGTCGTGTCAGGCGCCTCCTTATATAGTCTCGCCCACTCAGCAGGTGATCTGCCGGGTATTGCTGACGACAGTGCTATGTGTCCGAGCGCATGCAGACACTCGCCTCGCGACGAAATAAGGGGCTAAGAACTTTCAAACAAATGAGGAATAGTGGCTTCTGGGCATTTCCTAATCCATGACAACGCCTACCCTCTCAAGGCTGCTATACCATGACTTTAGGGGCAGATTGGTTGTGCTTGATCGTTCGGCGTATAGCGTGACCTAGCGGCGAGTAATTTTCATCTCTCCCATCAATTGAAGAATTGGCTAGGAGGCTTCAGCTTCTAGACCGATGAGAAGCTTCAACGCAAATTTTAGGCCCGCCTGACATTAGTAGTGGCAATATTCGGTGAAAGTCAGTCGAAAAGTTTGTTCATAGACACGAGAAATGCCTGAATCTTAGCGACGTTTATGTGGAGAAGCAACCATCTTTGTACATAACCTTTGGTAATCAATTCATTTTTATTTAAATACTGTTTTTGTTATATTCCATCGCAAGTTAAAAAGTCCCAAGTATTATAATGGTTTCCATATGTAATTTTGAACTTCGCGCCCCTGATCTATAGGCAAGTCTCTTTGATCCAGTGGTTGGTAAGTACAGGTTATGTATAGTTAATCGAGATTTTACTACTTCCAAACAACAGCATCTTACGAAAACCGTTCTCTAATAATGTCTTGCTAGAACTCCAAGGTGTGGTTTTATTCTCTATCTAATCCATATACAGCAAACAGTCATGGCATATCGCTTTTATAATATATATGAAATGAGAAAAACAAACATTTATCAAAGAACTATGTTATTTGATATTTCATGTTGTAATTAATTTTGTAAAAATTCGCTCATTAATCGCGAACTTATATTTAACTTCTCATTAATCCCGAAAGAAATTATAACAGAAGCTTGTATGATTTTGCACTTTTGACTCATTATGAATCGAATATTTTATGAATTGTACCTGCAATATAAAACCAATGTACTACACGAATTATTACACGTCATTGCATGCTTTAATGGACTGTCGGTAATCACAACAAAACAAAAAAAAAGAAAATCATTCTACAATTGCTTTTTAATAAAATGCATCTTACAGTTTTAAACTTTTCAAATAGTATGTGCAATTCTTTAAGATAATCGTACCCCATTTTCACCTGGATTTGGCCAGCCAGCTGGGTGAGATCATCGCCAACATCCACGATGAAAACATGCACTAAACTTGCAGGTTTAATGACCTTAGCAGTTGACCTGCCCGGTATAATCAACAATCAATCAATCAACCAACCGATAGCATATGTCACGTGAAAAAAATGCCCAACTTTTCCAAACATGTGACTTGCAGCGCGTGCTCATGGGGAGGCTTCGAAGACGTGCCCAGTGTCTCAGAGGCTGCCTCCCTAGCGACGCTTACTCCTGGCCGTCTCCGGCACCCACTGCGACTGCTATAAATTTCATAGCATCTCCCCCTTTCCTCTCCGCCTTCCCCTCAGTCACCTTCCTCAGCCCTCCCCTTTCCCTTCCACGCCCCCCACCCTCGTCCAACCGTCTGGCGCGTCCGAACGCCTACGAATTCCACGATTAAAGATTGAAGGTCCCAGCGGTCCATTTTACCCCTCCTACATTTCCTAGCGCCCTCTTTTTTCTTCTTTTCGTTTTCGGTTTCTTTTTACTATCGTTCACGCAGAATTCATCTCGCCATTTATCGGCGGAAATTTCGAAATAGAAGCCTTTAGCTGGACGGGCGCCGCGAGGGTTTTATGTGTCGTTGGGCGGCGACTTGCGCAAGCCGCCGCTAGGGGCGGGCGCGTCGCTGCTCGTAGCGATCCTCAACCCCCCCCTCTCCACCATTTTGCTTTTTACGGGTGCCGGGAGCAGCCGACTAATGAAATAAAACACATCGGACAACGGAGGCCGTATTTTTTGGAAGAGATTTGATGTTCTCGGGGTGCGTTTTGTGGCTTGGGGCAGTGGTCACGAAACAGCATAACTGAGGTAGTTAGATACATCGGAAGTATGGGAGGTGTGTGAGGGATAAGTCAAGAGGATTGGGTGAGGAGAAACTAGAGATGTTATTACATGTATGTGGATTGATATTATATAAGTCAATGCATTAAGGATGGAAAATATTAAACTAGGAGTTGCTGAACGTGAATATTGGTTAAAGGTATTGTCACGAATGGGCGTAAAGGAGAGGCAATTAGAGGTAAAAACGTTAATGGGTTCCCCTAGAAAAAACAATCTAAGGTACGTGAGCCTTGCATGTGCAAAGTACAGCAAGCGGCGAGCCCGGAGTGTGAAGAGTGAGCAGGGAGGCGGAGGGGAGATTGAGAGGGGAGAGCGCGAAGACAGCGGGCACGTCGAAGGAAACGAGTGGCGTATGAGGCCGGGGCTTTGGGGGATCGAGTGATGGAGACCTCGGGGGGGGGGGGAGCACGGCGTCCACGATCGCGGATCGTAAAGAGGGCTGCGCTCTGGTGAGAAACGTCGCGGGCGGCGGCGGTCGCACAAACGATGCGCGATCAGGAAGTAGTAAACGCTCGTCCCGTTGCTCGTATGACTCAGCGGGGGGGGGGGGATACGAATGCAGCTGCTTGGCGTGGGCGTCAGGGATGAGGGGGAATGGCGATGAACGGTAAGGTTGGCGGGAGATGATGGCGGTGGCGGGGAGGGCAATGGTGGCGGAGGTTGGCGGTGGAAGACGGGAAATAGCGGGAATGGCGGGGTGGTCGCGAGATGGCGGGTGCAAGCCGTGTCTGGTGGTGGCTGACGTGGGCTGGCGATGGCTGGCTGGGGCTAGCGGAGGATGAAGGGAAATGGAGGGGGCGGGGCTAGTTGGTGGGTGCTGGCGAAGACTGAAGGGAAAAGGTGTGAAATAGTGTAGGAGGATGGGGCTGTTGGGGATGTCAGAGGAGGACGGAGAATGACGAGGGCTGCTGGGAGATGGCACGGGAAAGTGGGGGATGGTGCAGAGTGAAAGGGGCAGGGGGGCTCACGGGGAAAAGTGGGGAACGGTGGGGAACGGCAGGGACGGTGGGGGGGGTCGGTCGGCGAGGTCTCCAGAAGGAAGCGTTGCGGGCGAGGAATCTGCAGCGGGAATGGCAGGGACAATTGAGGCGACGCAGGGGGCGGGGATGCTGGAACATGTGGAGCGACTGGAAGGGGAAAGAACTCCGCGTCATAGCGACTTCGGGGCGAGTGTCAAGGGACGGAAGGTTTATGCGCGATGCGATGGCGGAATGTCCTCCACGATACCACGCGATCACCTCGCGATGTTTACAGGCGGACTGACTTATGATATTTGGATGCCGTCACCCTCCACCTGCTTCGTTGATGCTCTTTTCACCTTTGGGATCTCCGCCGAGCATTTTCATGCGGCGCCTCGCACGCTAGCTATTTCCGATAGAAGTGGAAATGATCTCGTCCATTTGGACGTTCGTGACATCTACGACTTCTGCATTTTGCAAAGGTTTGAATGAATTTATGAATAATTTTGAGATCTATACATTATTCTTAAAATTTTTCAAACTCTTGGTGATAATTTTACTTTTATTTGGGGTTTGTTGTTTAATATTGATTTGTCTCTAGAGGACTGGTATAATGTATTAAGATGGACTCTTTTTAATCTACATATATTACATAACAAACTTTTTGAGAAGAAAATAACTCAAAAAGGATTTTTTTGTCATTTCAATCACCGCTCAGAAATGAGAACTAATTGCATGCATCATTTTAATTTTTCAATTAACTCTTTAATAAACTGCTAGAAAACAGAAAGTAGAATGTTAGGTAAATTAAATAAGTAAAATACTATTTCGGAACCAAGTAAAGCGTATTCATGTGAAGTGAAGTTAGTATATGCAGTTTCTCCTTTGATTACTGAACTACTCTATTTTTATTTTTCAGTAATTTGTTTATTGAAATAGCTGACTACTGTGCAATATTGGTAATTAAAAATTTTTCGAATTCAGAAGTAACATTTCAAGTTATTCTCATAATTAGACTAGTTTGTTTTCATTAAAACCTATTTGAGCTGCCTTTTATTTAAACCTATTGAGCTGCATGAATGATAAATAAATAAATTATGATTTAAAATAATTTTCCAATGTAGAATACCAAACTGAATTTCGATATACTAGCGTAGTCGTGCGTAAAATCTCGCGTGTTAAACCCTACTCTTTCCTTTTTTAATTTCTATATTAAACCTGTGATATATATTTTTCTTCAAGACCCTCCTATGCTCCGTGACTTGTTCTCTATGTCTCCTTGTCATTGATAACAATATAATACACCTTTGTATATAAACTATTGTTATTTATCTTCATTACCGAGGTACACCCGTGAAGTTCAATCGCGTAGAATATCAAGTAATTAGTTTAATTTCACATGCAGTTGCATATTCTACAGGTTGTGAACAGGTGAGAGAATCGAGAAGCATCGATCCAGTTAAAATGTAATTGAATGTTCGAGAAGATTCATCCTGTCAGATGTCCTGAAGACTCATCCTGTAGATTACGGTGTGAAAAACGTTGCTTTGCGGCCTCAGGCCTGAAAATTTTAGTTTTTTAACGCATACAAACGCTCTATTTAGGAGTTATTTAAGGATATCGATTCAAAAAAAGTATTACGTGTGGAGGGTTGCAATTGACTAGGATGTTAAATACTTTTGTTAAAAAAAATCCTTCATATCTTTAAAGTCAAAGTGAATTTGTCACGACTTCCTGAAATTCTATTTCTTTAAAGACCTCATTTATAAAGATTGATTGCGTGTGATAGCCGCAAAAGGTATGTTCGTACTACTGAAATAATATAGGAGACGTTTGAAAAGACAATTCCTACGCAATTATGAACCATTCTCTTACCCCAAAAAATGGTTGTTCTGATATACAATTTGGTGACAAATCTAAGGTGTATTAAGATAAGTGAATCTGCAGAACTAAACAATTATATATAGTAAAATTATAAGAAATGCTTCGTTAATGTCTCAGTGATAGCATTAGACCTGATAAAAGCACCTCTTTACATTTTGTAATGATCTTAGCTTTATTTGATATGAACAGCACATTCCATATTCGTTCACATACAATGACTGGAAAATGGACTTGAAATATCTATTGCTGAAACGTCAATCTTATCTCATTTTGGTGAAGATAAACAATATTCTATATTCAAGAACCCATCAACATTGGAAAGTCAATGGCAAATATGTTAATAGCTGACGGGCTACGCCGTCCCATATTCCCAGGAGCAGCCGACGGAGCGCGCGGTAAGGCGCTCTCGCCGAGTGAGAATGAGGCGGAAATATCACCACATCACCACCGTGCCTGACGGGAGCCTCCGCGTCACAGGGGGCGAAAGCCAAGGGCGCGCGCGCAGGCAAACACGCCACGCAAGGCGGCGCCGGGCCCTCGCCTCTACCCTTCCCATTCATTCTTCCCCGACCCTCTCTCGCCCTTTTTCTCTATTCACCTTATTCCTTTTCCCCAGTATTTCCGAATTAGCCTTCCCCACACTTCTCTGCACTTCTCTTTCGCACCCTTCTCTTCATCCCTCATCCCCGCATCCTCTTTCCCACCCACTATCCTCTCCCCCACCTGTCTCCCCCCTCTATT
Source organism: Teleogryllus occipitalis (assembly GCA_011170035.1). Classification (NCBI taxonomy): domain Eukaryota; kingdom Metazoa; phylum Arthropoda; class Insecta; order Orthoptera; family Gryllidae; genus Teleogryllus; species Teleogryllus occipitalis. Next base: position 101,892 of record BLKR01003389.1, read on the forward strand.
CCATTCCTTATCTTAATATTTCGTTCTTCCTTCCGTGCTCAAACCTTCCTTCCTCCTTCTCTTCTCTTCTCTCTCCTTCCCATGTTCTCCATGTCCACACTCCACACCCTCTTACCATATCTTCGTCAATTCTCTCTCATCTTCTCACTCCACTCATTCTAAAGCACTTCTCACTACCCGTTCTCCTGTACTTCTCCGACCCTTTTCTTTTATTCTTCACACTTCCGAATCGTATACTCCCGAGCCACACTTTATACTCTCCCTCCTGGTCATTCCCGTATTTTTTCCTTTTTCTCTCGTCACAGTCTTACCCGATTAACCACCGAAAGTCCCTTTCCGCCACTACACTTACCCCTTTCCCCAGCCTCAATCCTCAAGACACCGCGCCGTAGCTCCTCGGCGTCCAACACAGCCCTTGCCCTGCCCTCTCATCCTTCCTTGTGTCGCTTGTTCTTCCTGCCCCTTCCCACTATCTCTCACCCCCTCACCCAGCCACGCTCCGTTCCTCGCCGCATCCCACCACGAGGGAAACGTCCCAAGCGATTTGCCATTTTTCCTGGGCGCTCATTCCGAAGAATCTTTTCCTCCCTTCCTATCGATTTGATCGATAAAAAATCGTTCCACAAAATTGACCTAAAAGCTCGCCCTAACAGGACATTCTTGTTCCGCCTCTCCCCAGCGTCAAAGTGTTCTGGAAATATCGCGAGGTCGTCTGCTTCCCCAGAGCCGGCGCGGTGGTGCGGCGATTGATTCGCCGGTCATGTCTTCCCCTCCTCTCCCCACTTCCACGCACCGCCGGCTTCCTCCCCTCCGCTGCTCGTCCCAGCGCCTCTTGTGCTTCCGTCACATCTGCCGCACTCATCCTCGCCCTTGTCCCTTCATCTCGCTCCCTCGTCCTCTTGCCCCCCTCGTTCTCTCGCCCCCTCGTCCTCTCGTCCTCTCGCCCCCTCGCCTTCTCGCCCCTCGTCCTCTCGCCCCCTCGTCTTCTCGCCCCCTCGTCCTCTCGCCCCCTCGTCCTCTCGCCCTCTCGCCCCTCGTCCTCTCGCCCCCTCGCCCCTCGTCCTCTTGCCCCCTCGTCCTCTCGCCCCCTCGTCTTCTCGCCCCCTCGTCCTCTCGCCCCCTCGACCCCTCGCCCCCTCGTCCTCTCGCCCTCTCGCCCTCTCGCCCCTCGTCCTCTCGCCCCCTCGTCCTCTCGCCCCCTCGTCCTCTCGCCCCTCTCGTCCTCTCGTGGTCTCGCCCCCTCATTCTCTCGTTGCCGCCATCGTCCTCTTGTTGATGCCGTCGTCCTTAGTGTCAGCCCCGCTCTCGCTCGTGCTCGTGCTCAAGCCCTCGTCCTCGCCCACGCGTCTCCAAGTGTTTGGCGGGACTGCATCCGTTCCCCTGCGGATGCTTCAGCATAGTTCACACGAGCAACCGAATTTCCTAGAAGGCAAGAGAGAGAGTCAAAGAGAGGCGTCGGTGGTGGTGATGTTTGTCTACCTGGGTACGGAAATGTCCACGTTTCAAATTCGCTGGAAGGATCGCTGTTTCTTTGAACTGTGCCACGGGTTCCGCGAATGGTGCAGGTTCCGCGGTGCAATTGCGCGGAGTGCAGCGCGATTTTGTCCAGGCTGAAAGACTTGCTACAAAATTCCAAGATACGCAAAAGTTAGTTTAAATATCGCCTGGAGAATAAAATATAGTTTAAATAGAATAGCTTCTTGCAGTGTTTCATGTTTTGTGAAAATTTGAAAATCAGGAACCTGCACTCCAAATTTTAATGCTATAAATAAGATGGCATGATTGTAATAAATGCAAAAAACAAACAAACCTGAGAGTATAAAATAAAAACATATAATCTAGAAACATGAGTACTACTGTATAACACTATTGACATACCTACTACTCAAAGTCCATAAAATATAATTGTTATTTATTGTTCGTACAAAAAAAATCATTTATTCAGCATGGATTTACTTATTATTGGTTAGCACAGTATAAATTCTTTAATCATATCCTTTCAGGCTCCATCAACAAAAGAGTTTCTGAAATGAAAATATGTTGTTTATGTGCAACTCTTTCACTTTTATAGTGTCATTTTTAACGTTGTTTTTTTAATCTAAATTCTAAGTTCAAGCAGATAATTGCGTCTAAAAATAGTACTTAATTGAAAAAAAATTAACATCAACATGAAATATAACACAAACATCGACATAAAAGAACACGAACACAACGATTAGCAGAAAAAAATATGGGTGTGGGATCACAGGGGCAACGCCAGCTGATCGCAACACTCGACTCTCCGAACTCGTCCCACCCTCTCTATTCGTCCCAGCGGGCGCTAGGGACGATGAATAAAAGAACGAGGAAACATTAATAGTTTTGTTGCATTGCGTGCACCAGTTGCCCGGCAGCGAGAGCCGAAATTTTAAATTCGGGCTGCGTGCATCTCCGGCCCGCGGCGGCGGCGCAGGCGGCAGCGGTCGCCGGGTGCAGCTGTGGCCGCGCCAGGGGGGGCGGAGGGGGGCGGAGGGGGGCGTGGCGCCAGCTGGCGAGGGGGGGCCACTCGAGCGACCGGAGGTCAGGGGTCGCGGCGTCGTGTCGGCCCTTCCGCGCGGCCGCCGCGCCGCGTGCGCGCTCTCGCGGCCCGTGTTCACATCCCGCGCGCCCTCCGGCCCTGCGGCCCTTCCCGCCCGCGCGGCGCGCCACCTCTGCCACGGTGGGGGGCGGAGGACTGAGGTGTTCGCGAAAAAATTCGCCGGTGCTCTTCGAGATGGTTTTCGGACAACGTACGAATATTTATCCAATTGGCTCTTCATTCATTACAAGGCAATCCCAAACATTAGTGTTTGATTATTATTTATGAATGAATGCAGGATATATATTTATCATTGCAGTTTCATATCCTATAAGTCAAAACATGGAGAGCCTTCAAAATCGATCCGGGGAGAGGGTGGGATTGTTTTGTAAAATACATGGAACGAAATCATGTTTTACTAATATTGTTTATACCTTTCATTCGCAATATTGATGCATCGTACTTTCCTCTATTTTTATGCATTCTTTAATTATCATGAATCACGTTCCTCTGCTACTTTGTGATAATTTATCAACAACTACTCATTTGAAATTTTAATTCAGTATATTTCACTGAAAGATACAGAGTTTTATTTCTTATTTTTGCTTTTGTAAATAGCAAAGTAAATTAATTTTACAGTAAATAGATTTTGTTATTAACAACTTTTCTTATGTAACATTACATTGATAAAATTAAACTCTAGGAAATGTTACTGAATTGCTTAGTTCATTCAACTGATTATCCACCCAGACTAAATCAGTATAGTTTTTATTTATATTTTTTTAAAATGATTGTGACCTACACATTTCACAGAAATCCAATTCTCGTGTTTTCCTAATTGCCAATCATATTTCTACAAAGTTCACCTTCGTCAATAGATGAACCAGTAAGAAAATACATTCCATTCACAAGAAATAGACAACGTTCTTTGCCACTCAAACCCATCAATTATAACTGCGCCTATCAGAGAAATGCACTTCGTATTTGTAGCCATCCACAACAATACCGCTATTATGTCACCGTTTAACAAAGACATTGGCCGCTTTTTCGACTTGCGTCACAAATAATTGCCACCTGCAAATGTCTGTTTTACACCTGTACACCCTTCCTACACTAAGAAATGTTTGTGCGTGGGAAGTGAGGCATTCCCCGGGTTCTAAGACCTTTGTCTGAACTAAAAGCAGAATTCTTGAATAGGCCTTCAACTAACAGAAAGTGGAACTCTGAGAATGCCAATTATGGACTTAAAATTGATTTTGATATCCAACTCTAATCCAAAATTACTCTGAGTAATTTTTAAATTCAGATACATGTGAGTTTGTTAAATGAAGCGTTCATTAACAATTGTGATTTCTTTTAATACATACGTTAAGATCTTTGTTATTAAAATCATTTTTAATCATTACTACTTTCGTTTTATTTAGAAACATTAGTTTATGTTTAATCATCGCTGACTGGCTACCCCCGGAATGCATTTTAGGCAGTTGTTAAAGGCTTTTCGATTGATAGAAAATATTGGTATATATTAATTGAATGTATAGTTGCACAGCAGTTCACGCCAAATGGAAGAGACATTTTAGTGATCCGTTTCCACTCAATAATGGAAGTATCTGTTTACAAGGAGTAGGAGAAACAAATATGTAACACAGGACTTGGAATTCTCTTTCTATTGGCAACTAGGCACAGAACTGATATATTGATCTCTATTTCAAAGTGAAAATCAGTGAGTTTATAACTCCAGCCACATGGTATATCCAGATATACTACTCTCCTCCCACTAATATTACAACCACTAGTGCTAGTACTATAAATCAGCGAAGTAAATGATCTTGGCTGTCCAGGTGACGCCGCGTCGAAGTCTGTGTTGCCGACGTTTCGACCATCTTGTCGTGGTCTTCCTCATTGCTTCCTCAGTCCTCCTTTGCCCTGAGGAAGACTACGACAAGATGGTCGAAACGTCGGCAACACAGACTTCGACGCGGCGTCACCTGGACAACCAAGATCATTGACATGACTCTGGCCGCGGAAGCCTACGACTTCACATATAAATCAGCGAGCGCAGACGAGGGGTGGGCTTAGGAATCGTCACCCGCTGGATGTGCGACCTTGGCCGAGGGAGCCCGCGCCAAGCGCCGCCTGGGTAAACGAGAAGCCGCTCGCCCGGCGGCGTGCCATTACACAAATAGGCAATCCCCCAACTTTTGTATTTGATTATATCGATGTTTCGGAAAGAGACGGAGGGCGCGCGCGCGAGTGAGACGGAGTAATTGGTTTTGCCTGAGTAAGTCGATTTGTGTTTATCTCTCTGGCTGGAGAGACGAGGAACTGGAGGTTTCGGGATGAAGCCGAGGGCGGGCACTTATGCGGGAGGGGAGGAAGGGTTGGGGGAGGGGCTGAGAAGGGACGGTATCGGGGAAAGAAGTAGCGGAACGCAAAATCAGAAAGAAGCGTGCGCAAGGCGGTGCGAGGCAGGGCATGGAGGAGCCAAGGAAGAGGGGCGGCCACAGGAAGGTCAGAGCAGAGATGGGGGAAACGGGAAAGGGCGAGTCATGGCAGGGCGGGCTGATACGGACCACGGACAGGGGAAGTTGGGAGAGGAGAAGAGAATGGCGAGAGGCGGGGGAGGCGGAAGAGAAGGAGAGGAAGGCGGAGGTGAATCCGGAAGTGGATCAGCCAGTAGAGAACAATCCAAAAGGAGACGTGAAGCTTCGAGGCGGAGATTCGTGAGGCTTCAAGGCATCGAAACTGATAGGCGAGTGGCTACGTACGTCATGGAGAAAATATTCTGAGACATGCAGGCTACTGCAAGAACTTTTTAACAGAAAATAAAGAATAAAGAAAAGAGAAGGTGCATAGAAATTGCGATACAATGTTGTAGATATTTTTGTAATGTGAAGACTCTTACAATTTTCATTCAGAATAATTTAAATTAATTTCAAGCACGCAAATGCAACATGAATTACATACACAGTAACTCATATAAATGATCATTTTAGTTAAGGTTTCTTCTCGAAAACAGGTTTCAATTCAATCATGGCATAAACATATTATGAAATTTTACATTAAATACTCTTTATATTTGTACTAAATGTGTATAGAACTTCAGACATAATATTATTAAATCGCGTACAGGTATTTTCATATGAATTATTTAAGGGAAGAAAATAAATAGATTTAATGTTTTCTTACAAGCATACACACACTGCTGGCTGAATAAATTGAATTTAAAACTTCTTGTTCTATTACTTCATAAATATTATTATCAATCTTTTAAGTAGTATGCGTACATTTACAGGATTTTACAGTAATTGGCCTCAGAATTAGTATTTTAGCTAGATGTACTTTCAAACTCGCTTTTGAGGTCAATCCATTTCGTATGTTAAATATCAGTCAGGAAAGCACTGTTGATCAAATCTCCATCGTTTGCATTACTTTCTATCCAAACTACACGTAAGATACCGTGCAAGAGCTTAATGCTAATGAAAGTCTGCTTAAGTTGATTTGTGAGGCTCTTCCCGAGTTTTCATCGTCTGTGTTAAAACCCAGAGGAAAAATTAAGTATTTCAAATAGCCGTCACGAACCTCGGCCAATATAGGATATTTACACAGTTCTTTCGTGTGCTGGAAGCTGCATGAACTGTGGAGGTCGAGAGTAGTCTACGAGCGTAGGGTCTGACCTTTTCAAAATGAGAATTCCCGTAAATTAGCGCAGTACTAGCGGAGCTGGATGAATCACTCAGCAGTAGAGGTGCGCTCTCAAAATGGCATTCACCTTGAGTGCCAAATAACATTACACTTTTTTAGATTTTTCTTTCTTGTAGCTTATTTTTCTCTCCTGCGTCAGTTGCGCAGATCTCTAAATCACAAAGAAGAGAAAATAAAAGGTTTTTAAACGATATTGGTATAGAATAAGGTATAAGTAATTACAATTTTATTAACGTTCTATGTCCTTTTTAATTTGTTTTAAGCCCTCATATACGTTCCTGTGTTTCTGGGTTGATAACAAGTAATTGAGTGAGAAATAAACTATTAAAAGGAAAAACTAAGCGATTTTGTGGATTTTCTCAAGGTCCGACTGACAATTACCTTAACACGATTTACGAAGAGAGATTAAAATGTCGAAGTAAACCTCGACTAACTTTTCATTCCTTCGTTGACAAAAATTATTTCTATGGTTACGTTACATTTCAGTTGAAACTTCAATGATGTTTTTCATTTTCATTAAAACGTCACCTTTTTCTTAATTAATGTAAATCTTCTGTTTCCAGGTAAGTTCTCTGCCTACATTAACTGTGTAATATCTATCATCCATATATCATACCCAATTGCGTAGCGCCAAGCGGTGGGTGTGGCAATTTTTTTTTCGATGACCTCCTCGTTCTTTCATTCACAACAAGTGTAATTTAACTTAGAATATGAATTCCTTCATGAAGTGCTATGCGTTCCGACTCAACTAGTAGAGATCTGACCAAACTTACGCCTTTAGAGTACTGAAGGGATACATTTTGTTGGACCCCATTGTTTTTTTGTTTTCCCGATCAATAATTTTACTCTGAGTTAGTTCTAATATTTTTCTTCGATATATATATATATATATTTATTATTTATATTACATTAATAATTAGTTAAACACTGGGTTTAAACTTACATTAATTGGATACTTTACGAAAGTCTTCACAAACAGCGATACATTTGCTATTTAACGTTTTTAGCATTGGTAGATAACATTTCTTTGGAATACTGCATACAAAACATTATTTCAACGCAGTAATTGTTGAAAATAAGAATGTTGCAAAAACAATCAGTAGATCATATTATGTTATAATTATGTATCCATTCAGCATACTTGTGTGAAGCCACGATCGTGTAATCACTTCCGGACAAACAGCGATACCTATGTGATATATTGGAAAACAACGCAACCACAAGTGATTACTGTTACGACTTGCACGAATTGTTATTTGCAGGGGCTATGGATGTAAACCATTAATGAAATATGTGTTCACTATAACTGAAAATAATTATTCACGTAATATGAATGTAGAATTCTAGTATAACAAGAAAATACTTGGGGCTTTAATATTCTTGACATGATACTGGAATGGGAGATTATGGTACAATAAACCAACTAACAAGCACTGAAGATGCAGTCTCCACAGATGAATTCTGCAAGGGATAGGCGTGAGAAAGGATTAAATGATTGATTGAGTGAGTGATGCTTTCGCGCACACCAACTGTTACGATTATTAGTCTCGTTAGCGTAGTGAATGTTTACATCTCGGCGCGTGGCAGTGTTTCTGCCCTGCCGGACGATGAGTTCCGAAGCCGACATACGTTGACTTGTGGGGAATTTCGCCTTTCAGGTATCTCTTCCCCTTCGGGGTCTCTAAGCTTCCGGTTGGTCTCCCGACATGTGTCTGTCAGGAAGGAGAGAGGATAGAATGAGGATGAGGAGCGAAATATCGCAAGTGGTCCGTGATGCGCTCAGCCATGTCTCGCCTGAGCCTGGCGGTAGATCCGTAGTCTCAAGAACCAGACAGTTGTCAGGGAAATCTGAAAGTACAACGCCAGTCTACCCCAACAAACCTGCTAGGCAGCATTCACTGGAGGGGACATAATACCATGAAGGCATGGTAGAGATTTTTAAGCCTACTAATAGTAATATTAGTTTCGAGTCGCTCCCACCTTGCACATACCCCGCTGGGAGATGTGAATCAGAGAATCAATTGATGTCACTGGAGTGCCTCTGACCGGGAGGTTCTAGGTTCGAATTCCGACGGTGGTAGTATTTTTGACACATGCTATTTAGTTCAAATTCAGTCGTTAACTGAAGGAGAATTTTAGCTTCCGACTGCTCTGATCAGCAGTTTTCAGTGGTTTCTGCAATCAACGCCAAGTGAATACCGAAGCAGTTACCTAACAAAGAAGTCACGGATCGCGCCCGATCTTTCCTTGCTCTCCTTCGGTCTATCCGCATCCCTTACTTACACACATTTTCACTTACATGCACCACACTACCACACATGTCGCGATACCGGTCGGGAGCTTAGAGCTTGTCCCGGCTGGGGGGAGATACCTGGGCGGTAAAACCCCGGTAGCCGATGGTAGGTCGGCACCAGATCTCACCATTCAGTGCAAGAAGATGACAGCCACCTCTCGAGGAAAGCGCATGCACTACACTTACGGATCTAATTCCCTTAGCAGTTGACGGGCCCGGAATCAATAACCAATTAATCAATGAAAATAGCACATTTCCACACACTGCGATCACTTCAGAGAAGTGCGTTTAAAATGGCAGAATCAGCGGCTGTAGCGGTTCTAGTGCTATTCGTGCGCTCTGGTGGTATATATATATATATATATATATATATATATATATATATATATATATATATATATATATATATATATATATAGCGCATTCCTTTGCATCACTAAATCCGCCATTTCACACGCAGGCAAACTGTGCAGTATTGTGCGTGAGTTAGAAACGACCACCAAACCAAAAACCACAGATAATATTCTTGAAAATATCCGTAATGTCTTCGATTCTCCTCCACTCCTCAATGCTGTCTGGCGGGGCTATTGGTGAGGCGGTATTTCATGGCGGCGGCCGTTGAGGTGGCGCAACTCGCTGTATCTGGGCACTGGAGCGGAGGGCGCGCGCAGATTTGCACCGGACAAACGGCCCCGGGCGATCGATGGGCGGCCGTCGGACGGAAGGAAACACTTGTTATGCGCCCCTCCCGTGCAGCCGCCCCGCCCCCGCCCCCGCCCCCGCCCCCGCCCGCTATTGACATCGCTCGCCGCCACCGCCGCCACCGCCCCGCTGCCGCAGGCTTCGCCAAGCGAGCCCTCAACGTGCGGCTAGCCTCACCGCCGCGCCGCTCCGGTCCCCAGCGCCGCAAGACCGCTTCCTCCGAAGCCGCCCCCGCTCCGCCCCCGCCCGCGGCCCCGCCCCGCCTCCACTCCGCCTCCGACCCGCCTCCGACCCGCCTCCGACCCCACTTTCCGACCCGCCTCACGGACCCGCCTCCGACTCGCCTCCGACCCGCCCCCGACCCGGGGCCCCCACCCGCCCCCGACGCCTCCGACCCGCCCCCGACCCGCCCCCGACCTGCCCCCGACCCGCCCCCGACCCGCCCCCGACCCGCCCCCGACCCGCCCCCGACCCGCCTACGACCCGCCCCCGACCCGCCCCCGACCCGCCCCCGACCCGAGACCCCACCCCGCCCCGACCCGCCTCCGACCCGCCCGGGCCGCCCCCGACCCGCCCGACCCGCCCACGACCGCGCCGCCCCGCGTCCGACCGCCTCCGACCCGCCACACTCCGACCCGCCTCCGACCGCCTCCGACCCGCCCTCAGAGCCCGCCGCCCGACCGCCCCCGACCCGCCCCCGACCCGCCCCCGACCCACTTTGACCGCACAGGCCGCCCCCGACCCCCCCGACCCGCCCCCACGACCCGCCCCCGACCCGCCCCCGACCCGCCCCCGACCCGCCCCCGACCCGCCCCCGACCCGCCCCGACCCGCCCCCGACCGCCCCCCCGACCCCCGCCCCCGACCCGCCCCCGACCCGCCCCCGACCCGCCCCCGACCCGCCCCCGACCCGCCCCCGACCCGCCCCGACCCGCCCCCGACCCGCCCCCGACCCGCCCCCGACCCGCCCCCGACCCCCGACCGCCCCGACCCGCCCCCGACCCGCCCCCGACCCGCCCCCGACCCGCCCCCGACCCGCCCCCGACCCGCCCCGACCCGCCCCCGACCCGCCCCCGACCCGCCCCCGACCCGCCCCCGACCCGCCCCCGACCCGCCCCCGACCCGCCCCCCCGACCCGCCCCCGACCCGCCCCCGACCCGCCCCCGACCCGCCCCAGGCCGCCCCGACCCGCCCCCGACCCGCCCCCGACCGCCCCCGACCCGCCCCCGACCCGCCCCCGACCCGCCCCCGACCCGCCCCGACCCGCCCCGACCCGCCCCCGACCCGCCCCCGACCACGCCCCCGACCCGCCCCCGACCCGCCCCCGACCCGCCCCCGCCCCGCCCCCGACCCGCCCCCGACCCGCCCCCGACCCGCCCCCGACCCGCCCCCGACCCGCCCCCGACCCGCCCCCGACCCGCCCCCGACCCGCCCCCCCTCTCTGATCTGCCTCACCGCCTCTTAATCACTGTTTTGTTATTTCATTACACTTCTTTGTCTTCCGCCACCTGTTCCTTTACATACATCTCCCTCGCTAAAATAGCCTTCTCTACTATCAACTCCACACCCCATAGCCCTCCATTCTCTTCGCTCTAATCGCTCTCATACCTACATCTAAATATACTACTCTACCCTGCCATCCCACCGACTCATTGAGCTCAGAGCCAGCAATGCTGCTCACTGTCTGTAGCGACCCGACGTGGTCAGATTTTTGACACCACCTACATAGTTGGGAATTCAAACGCTATCTGAAGGAGAATTCAAGTGCCCTGCTTCTCTGATAGGTATTTTTCGGGGTTTCTCAGATTAGTACCAGGTGAATGCCGGAGAAGTACACTAAAAACAGGCAACGAACCGATCATTTTTTCTCATACTGGACCTATTCTTTCCCCTTGCACTGACACACGCAATACACTACCACAAGACCATACACGTCGGGATACTAGTCGGAAGTTTAGAGATAGTCTTGGTGCGGGTACTCATGGCTGTGGGTCACTGAGGAGAGATACCGGAAGAGAAAATCCTCCGCAAGCCGACAAGTAGTTTGGTGGCGGATCTCACCTCAGAGAGGGAGAAACACACATCACGATAAAAACATTCACCACACTAACGGGACAAATGACCCTAATGCGCGCACCTCGTTTCCGCTTTTGTTGTTGCCTTCTTAGCTCCTACCCACGTTTCCCCTCACATAACGGTGGCTTTTGCCGTCTTTTCATGCTCCGCAGCATCTGGTTTCTGTCCCCTCCGCATTTACTCCACCCGCCCGAGCCACTCTTTCCTTCTTTGATCCTGAAACCACACCTAGTCATTTACTACCGACGCCTCCACATTCCCTCCGCCACCCACTGCCGTCGGCGGGTCGCGGAGACGCGGCGCAAAATTGCTGTTCTTAAACACATCCGGGCGTTCGGAAGACAGCGTTGAAGCGACACCTGATATTCATTGTGTCTTGTATCCGGGCCGTTTCTCTTGGCGATAGACAAAATCCAGCTAGTAGCGTATTTACGCAATTCAAATGAGCACATTTTTTCACCAAATGTAGTACTCATTATCGCGGTACGTCTTAGATTCGATGGCGCATTATATTCGAGTGCAAATCCGTTTCGTAGAACGCCAGTAGCTTCATTCAATTTTTTCGTTTATTACGTCAAAATGAATAGCTGGAGCTTTCAAATTCAACTTCGTTTCATTTATCATTGGCCTACTAGAGAGGGAGAAACTAGGGATTTTAGTTACGATATGAAGGGCAAACATAGAATAATTTCTTATAACATTTCACTAAAGTGTAAAGCAGTTAGCAGTAAAGCACTTAGAATGGTATACGATAAGCTCATTGTTGTATACATTTAAATAAATACGTGCTTATTATTTTGTGTGCGTATTACTATTACTATTTATTACTATTACTATTTGTTTTGTGTGCGCATTACATTCGATACAAAACCTTTTATTATAATTTTAAGTTTCAAATATGGGGCGCGAATTAGATTCAATGGCGCATTAGATTTGCGTATATACGGTATTTTATTGTGGTATTATTTTTTAGTAATGAAAGAAGTTAATTACATCGGCAATGCGCAATTGTTTTAATGTTTGTCTCTGAAATCGTTTGTGTATTCAATATACTGTGTGTTAATTTATCACTGTAAATCTAATGCAAAATTTATTTCCTTAATCAGTTAGAATGTGAGTCATATCTCATTGACATGAGAAGTATTTACATGTCCATGGTTTTTTGTTAACTTTCCAAGATAAGCTTTATTGAATAAAGCCATATCAAATAGCATTGATGAACGTTTTCTGGAACTTCACAAATTCCTCGATATTATTGGTTGAATAGATCATTTTTTTCGCTTTTCATTTTGTTTACTCCTACTGAATAGATCGCATTTGTTTAAAAGCACGGTGCGATTGGCGCACATAAAAAATAACCACCTAATTTTTAATTACGAGAGTGGTTTCGTTTACTTTTCAATAATACCACTTTCCCATAAATTATCCAAATCGATTGTATAATAAAAGCATGTAGCGTAAACTCTAAACTTCCTGTATAATCATGGATTTAAAGAGTATTTCGGATATGGAAATCTTTATGGAGCAGATGAAGTGTATATCCAATTTTAACACATGCATGTTACATATTTAAATTTATTACTCGCTGCTTTTTAATTTTCACTTTTTTACCAGCGTTTATAACATTTCAAATATTAGCATCGTAACACTTAAAATGTATTACTGCCGAAACTTTATTCCCACTACTCAAAATTGCAAGATATTTTTGTCTAAATTGCATGTAAAATATTTAGACATATTTTATGCGATAGTCAGTAATTACTGCAGAATGATTAGGTAAAATATTTTACATAACTAACGAATCATATCACAATTATGCATACATAGTCTAATTTCGGAAAACAAATTATACGTATTTCTCATTCTTCTGAAGTATTTTCTGAAACTACTTTTTCCTATTTGTAACTCTCTGATTCAATATAATATAGAGCCGAGAATATGACAGCGTTGTGCCAAAGGATGATTAGGCAAGACGGGAGCTTCTGACGACAAGGGATGTTGTGATGACGACGATGAGGGATGTTGTGACGATGAGGGATGTGGTGACGATGAGGGATGTGGTGACGATGAGGGATGTGGTGACGATGAGGGATGTGGTGACGATGAGGGATGTGGTGACAATCAGGAAATTGTGTCGATGCAGAAGAGGCCGTGGAGATAGAGAAGAGACTGTGACTATGAGGGAGGGTGAGCGATGTTTGCAAGCAGGAAGGCGAAGAGGGGGAAAGAGTCAAAAGGGGCCAAGATGGAACGGCAAAGCTTTCGAACCGGGTCGCAGAACCGACGCTTGCGTGCGAGAAACCCGACTCCGAAGGGCGCGGGGCAGAATGCGAGCGCGGACCGGGAACCTCGCAGCATTTGAATTCGACGACTCGGAGACGGAGGCGACAATTCTGGAGTAAACGCGCCTTCGCCAGTGTTCGGCGCGATGTGTCAATTTGTCGTCGGCGGCCCTTTCAAAAGCGGGCCCTTTCACCGTTCGAATCTAAGCGAAAAGAAGACCAGGGAAATCTTTCTCGGAGAAGGGAACGACTTTTCACTCAAAGCGAGACCGCTCGCTCGTGCACGCGCGTTCAGCGTGGCGGCGGCGATGATGGCGGCCTCTGCCGCAACTTAGGAAAGACGACCGGAAGAGGTGCCGGGGATCGGTGGAGCTTCGGTGGCTGAGGCGCGTCGCTGACAGCAAACGGAGTAGTAATAACCTTGTCTGAAACTTCACTTTTAACAAAATTTACAAAAATCTTAGCTATCCATGAAAACATTAATAGTCTCGTTAAATGTTTTCTTTGACTCTTAAAATAATGTTTCTAATACTCGTACGTACTCAGATAATTCAAAAAAGTGTAATGATTCTCAATTAAATTATTTTTGTCCCGTGTCTACAACAGAAGGCCTAGTTGTCTTCGTAAATAAGTGCCTTGAAGAGCTAGGCGTACGAAAAACTACAAACAGTTTTACAAATTTTAATTTATGTCCATGTAAAACAAGGTAACTTTCTAGACGATTTTAGATAGCAAGTTGAGCTAAAAAACAAAATAGTTTAAACATGTATGACAATTATTTTTTAATTTTTTCCACATGATATTCCTACAATAAGGGATCATTATTGCATACTTAAATTATTAATAAATATTGCTGGACTTGTATGCAGAGGCTTTTATTTCGTGAAAAAAATTGTTCTGTAATGTATTTGAATTTTTGTTTAATGTAGACTTTATTTTTATATATAAGTTAATACTACTATTCCTTAATATTTTTTCTCGCTTATCAGGCGAATGTGTGAGATCTGTGTAGTAGTGTTGTTTAGTTCTCAGTTGACAGTAACAGACGTTTTCTGAGACCCTCATGAAGTGTTTTTTTCGATATGAAAAATTTTAGAATGTCATTATAGAAAAATGTGAGGTTGAGAAAAGGTTTAGTCATTCATTTTAAACATATTTTATGACATTAACCTTTTGATGCATCTTTATTGTAATAACAGTTTCTTAATTCGAGAATGATCATTATTTTGAAATTTCCTATCCATTGATTTGTAATGCGAACTAACTTGCTTATAACGAAGAACAAAACGTCAAAGACATATGAAATGTGCTGATGCATAATAATGAAGTTTAGTTTTGAAACTATGTGAAATAAATGTGTTCACGTAAAATTTATAATTGATATTGAAGCAATTTGAAGATGAATATATGAAATGATAAAAAAATGAGCTTATTTCTATTAAAATAAACTTGCTGAATTTCTTAGTTAAGAATGTGAATTTTCAGTATTACACAGAAAATAATTTAAGACATATTATATAAGAAATATTATCTTACTATAATACCACTCTCAAGTTCTTTTCAAAGTGTTTCGTCTGCATTCCAAGTTAGCGTACGTTTTCCTTTCCGAAACCTATTGTCAACTTTCTCTCCACACGATTTTATCTTCCCGGTTGTCAATATTATTTTGTAATTCGCCGCGGTGCCTCTCGAAACACCCCAGAATACAAAGTAAACACTCGAAAAAGAACTCTTCGTTCCGAGTGCATTTCGTTCATTGCCCCTGCCTTTACATCGGCAGCACTGGCTTGGCCGTATAGTCCTTAAAGGGAAGGTCGTCATTACACTTCAACTCACGACCATGATTGCTTCTCTTTGTCAGCACCATAGACACCACCATGACAACGTGCAAACACTATCACCATTTACAACATAATCTTCACGACTCCCGCAGAATCTCCTAATTCCATCACAATCAGTCTCATTGCAGGATAAGAACGTCGTTCACATCATAGCCATCTACCCTACCGGATGACTAGCATTGTAGTCAGCATCCAAATTGGCATTACTAGCAGCACTATCACCACAATCTTCACTAATATTATTTTGATTGACATCGTCGCTTGAATAAATTCAATATCGCACGAAACAGTAACATCATAATCACTTCTAGTATAGCCATGATTATCACTTGTATAATACAAAAACGGTCGTTCATTTTAGGATAGTCATCTTGAATAGTCTCTTTCGTAACATTTATGCTCTCATGACCTTTTCCAATAGCCAGTACTTTCATCCATCATCATTATTATAATTTTCCTTTAACAATCCATATTTTACTGTTTTTCTTTAAAAGCCAAATTCAGCATTACACCATGCCATCGAAACTATCAATGATGGATGTAGCACCTCTTCAGGCTCTTTACAGTAGTCGCCGCTCCACGACTTCATCTGTATCTCGCTTCCTTTCCCAAACAGCGGCGCCGGGGCGTGCATCAATGGCGGTGATATTTATCTTCGCGACTGTTTAAAAAGAAACAGCTACGCCGCGTAGCAGCGGGCTGGCGAAGGGGGCACGGGGTAGGAGGGGGGGGCGCGCTGTCCATGTGTAGTATCTCGCGCAAGGGCACGGGGGCTGGGAGGGCGGGTTACGTTCTTTCAGAGGCGGGGAGCGAGCGATTAGGCCAGCCAAATATTTACAAAGCCGCCTGTAAACAGGCGCGGGCGGGCGGGCGGGCGGCCCGGCTTG
The DNA here is from genome assembly GCA_011170035.1 of Teleogryllus occipitalis. NCBI lineage: Eukaryota > Metazoa > Arthropoda > Insecta > Orthoptera > Gryllidae > Teleogryllus > Teleogryllus occipitalis. Next base: position 118,234 of record BLKR01003389.1, read on the forward strand.
TGCCGGGCGTGGGGGCGGCGGCGGCGGAGGCGGCGATGGTGGGCGCACGCGTTGCAGGAGGCAGGCTGCGCCCGGGGCGCACCTGGCGGCCGCGCGGCGAAGCGTCGTTCTCATATCTGCCGCTGTGGGGGCGTTGGTTGACCTCGTCCCGCCGCCGGCAAAGCCCCCTGGCGGGCGGGTCGCTCCGAACCGCCACGACCTGCCCGCCGCTGGGGGAGTTGACTGCCTGTTGTTGGCTTTGTGTTGGGTGTGGGCGAGGGATGCTGTCGAGATTGCCCGCCAGTCTAAATTCGTTGTTAATTTTTTTAGGCACCTAGTAATAATCGGAAATAATGTCTAAAAGTGTGCAACAAACGGATTCTTCACTGCTGCGGAACAAATAACGTTTTTCAGGAATGAAAACACATTTTCTCTAACAAATTGTCCATTTGTAAATAGCTCATTTGTATCATTAATTAAATATATTTTTTTGTTCCTCAAGAATACATTGCTTTCTCGTCGAAAGATTTATCTTATGAAAGAAAATGTGTTGAGGTAGTGTCATGATAATTTTTAATTTGTTTAAATGAAATTTGAAGTGTATGATTCTTCGCGAGTAATATTTCAGCACTTTTGTCAAATTTTCGCCATTTTCGGCCATAATTTTAGTATAACAAGAAAATTATGAGGGTGTTCTGGCAAATTATCTATACGATCTGGGTCTTTCTTCGTAGAATACAAAAGAGATTTTTACGTTGATGTTAATAACGCTACTAGATATCTTGATCTCTTTATTTGTTCTCATTAATGTCTGTTCCAATCCACCACACTGTGAGATCTTCGTTAAAGAGGTAAAAAAATCGTACGCTGATTAGATTCTTCATATGCTGAACGTTGATTGGGCACAGTAAGCTTTCCAGAGCTGAAGTCATGTGTGCGTGTTTCCCTGGCGAGAGGGCGCAAAGATGTTCGTCGCTCTGCCAATCGATCACAGAATCATCCCGTACTAATCCGAGCCCGGGAAATGGGAGAAACAGCCAGGCGAGTAGCGGCACCGGAAGCGGATGAAAACGGGGGCAGGGGGAAGTTCCCATTTTATCCAGGTAAACATCCCAGGCGTTTGTGCATGGTAATCACTTCCACCCCGCAGGCGACACGTCCCCTCGCCGTCTAGCCCTCCCCCCTCCCCCCCAACTGCCCCCTCCCCCCTCCCTCCGGCGAGTTCCCGCCGCCTCCGCCGCGGTCGGCCCGCAACTGGCGAACAAATACGACGGAACCCTGCGTGGATAAACAGTTGCTGGAATACCGCGCGGCCCCGCTGGCGGGTATTCGCACCCGCTCATTTCCCGCTTCCTCCCCCCTCCCGCCTCGACCACTCCCTGCCCGCGCCCCTCCCCCGCATTCGAGATTGAAAGCCCTCGCACCGCCCCGCGAACCGCCCGGAGAGGAGCAGGGACTGAAGGAACCGAACGCTCTAACCAATGCAATGCAATCTAATAAATTCGTTTTTCTTATAAATATATACCTGCATAAAATAAATAATAGGTAATGGTAATACGGTTATTTTTCAGAAATTTACACAATAATTTCCATAACAATGTCAATATGTTAATATTTGGAATGAGGAAACAAAATATTTTTCCTCGGCGTTTTTGTTTTTATTTCGTCGTGATGTTTTCGTTATGAGTGTGGTTGCAAGAAGTGGCAAACTATGTTGTAGTTAAAAAAATGAAATTAATTGTAAATATTTTTAATGAGAATTGTTTTATGGTTGGTTCACAGGCAGATAATTTTTTTTCATTTTAATACGCAGATGCAAAAGTACGGAGAGTACTTTCAGATAAAATTGAACATATTTTCAAAACGCTTTCTACGAATAATTCTCTAAGGAAATACACCCAGGAATCTAAACAATATTGTTGGGAATACTGGCCTTGCAACGAGTAGAATGTCAAGGTGCACTGGAAATAAATGTAATCTTTCCTGATAGAAATACGATAATGTCTCACGATATATTAGAACACACAAAAAACTTTTATTTAGTACAATGAATTGCGTTGTAAAGATAGTTTGCGACTATTTAGTTGGTAGGGTATCTGATTTTATGCACGCAGGACGCATCGTTTTCAAGGTACAAACGATGGTGAAGTGTGTTGCAGCGCAATGTGTGCTGTGGTAGCGAGTGCGCCTGCATTTCCCCCAGTAGGCAATCTGCGAATTTCCACGTTTTTCCTCTTAAATCTGGTGGACGCCGGCTTATAGGGTAATTGGATATGAGCCTTTCGGATCACAAGCGCATTAAGTCACATTAGCAAACTTCTTAGAAAAATAGCCGTAAAATGTTTACAGAATATTTATACTGTTAGGGAGCTTATAAGCATTTGTTTACAATATTGGCACATCCATTTTTAAGCTCTGAAAAGAGCCTCGTGTAGAGGTTTAAATGGGAAATATGTCCAAAATCACTTAAAAGTGAACTTGATTCATTAGTGCGCTGCGCGCCTCATATCAAGCAGTGTCACTCAGAGTGTCAACTGTTTCTCATAAACGGAACACAACAGTCATCTTTCCTTAGAAAAGTATATACAGAAACGTTTGTATGTTTGTAATGGTCGAACATGGCGAGTTTGATACAACGGTCTAATCGTGGCATACGTTGAAACTGATGGTAATTCTTTCAGTTAGCACTTTCAAGTTATTTAGCTTCGCCAGTAACTTTGACTCTCCTATTCGCCGGCAAGGAGTGCTTCAAAAATGGAAATCGGTAATGTTTATCCGTTACTTAAGTTGTTCTCCGGTTAAGTAAATAGGGAATCGTGACAGGAGTGAATATTGCCGGTCATTTCGCAAGAGTTATCTTACATGCCATAATTTAGACGAAGCCTTAAATCACGCAGCTTAGTCAGGATTGAATTTAGGTGTTGCGAGGCCAATAGTCTAACCACATATACGGTAACTTCGGTGGCTAGAAGATGTGTAGGTGGGCCGAAATGGCTGGATAGTCAGGATTGAAACCGCGCTTTAGGTGTTGCGAGGCCAATAATCTAACCACATATACGGTAACTTCGGTGGCTAGAAGATGTGTGGGCGGGCCGAAATGGCTGGATAGTCAGGATTGAAACCGCGCTTTAGGTGTTGCGAGGCCAATAATCTAACCACATATACGGTAACTTCGGTGGCTAGAAGATGTGTGGGCGGGCCGAAATGGCTGGATAGTCAGGATTGAAACCGCGCTTTAGGTGTTGCGAGGCCAATAATCTAACCACATATACGGTAACTTCGGTGGCTAGAAGATGTGTAGGTGGGCCGAAATGGCTGGATAGTCAGGATTGAAACCGCGCTTTAGGTGTTGCGAGGCCAATAATCTAACCACATATACGGTAACTTCGGTGGCTAGAAGATGTGTAGGTGGGCCGAAATGGCTGGATAGTCAGGATTGAAACCGCGCTTTAGGTGTTGCGAGGCCAATAATCTAACCACATATACGGTAACTTCGGTGGCTAGAAGATGTGTGGGCGGGCCGAAATGGCTGGATAGTCAGAATCGAAACCGCGCTTTAGGTGTTGCGAGGCCAATAATCTAACCACATATACGGTAACTTCGGTGGCTAGAAGATGTGTAGGTGGGCCGAAATGGCTGGATAGTCAGGATTGAAACCGCGCTTTAGGTGTTGCGAGGCCAATAATCTAACCACATATACGGTAACTTCGGTGGCTAGAAGATGTGTGGGCGGGCCGAAATGGCTGGATAGTCAGAACCGAAACCGCGCTTTAGGTGTTGCGAGGCCAATAATCTAACCACATATACGGTAACTTCGGTGGCTAGAAGATGTGTAGATGGGCCGAAATGGCTGGATAGTCAGGATTGAAACCGCGCTTTAGGTGTTGCGAGGCCAATAATCTAACCACATATACGGTAACTTCGGTGGCTAGAAGATGTGTGGGCGGGCCGAAATGGCTGGATAGTCAGGATTGAAACCGCGCTTTAGGTGTTGCGAGGCCAATAATCTAACCACATATACGGTAACTTCGGTGGCTAGAAGATGTGTAGATGGGCCGAAATGGCTGGATAGTCAGGATTGAAACCGCGCTTTAGGTGTTGCGAGGCCAATAATCTAACCACATATACGGTAACTTCGGTGGCTAGAAGATGTGTGGGCGGGCCGAAATGGCTGGATAGTCAGGATCGAAACCGCGCTTTAGGTGTTGCGAGGCCAATAATCTAACCACATATACGGTAACTTCGGTGGCTAGAAGATGTGTGGGCGGGCCGAAATGGCTGGATAGTCAGAATCGAAACCGCGCTTTAGGTGTTGCGAGGCCAATAATCTAACCACATATACGGTAACTTCGGTGGCTAGAAGATGTGTAGGTGTGCCGAAATGGCTGGATAGTCAGGATTGAAACCGCGCTTTAGGTGTTGCGAGGCCAATAATCTAACCACATATACGGTAACTTCGGTGGCTAGAAGATGTGTAGATGGGCCGAAATGGCTGGATAGTCAGGATTGAAGGCGCGCTTTAGGTGTTGCAGGCCAATAATCTAACCACATATACGGTAACTTCGGTGGCTAGAAGATGTGTAGATGGGCCGAAATGGCTGGATAGTCAGGATTGAAACCGCGCTTTAGGTGTTGCGAGGCCAATAATCTAACCACATATACGGTAACTTCGGTGGCTAGAAGATGTGTGGGCGGAGAAAATGGCTGGATAGTCAGAATCGAAACCGCGCTTTAGGTGTTGCGAGGCCAATAGTCTAACCATACGGTAACTTCGGTGGCTAGAAGATGTGTGGGCAGGCCGAAATGGCTGGATAGTCAGAATCGAAACCGCGCTTTGCAGTGTTGCGAGACAATAATCTAACCACATATACGGTAACTTCGGTGGCTAGAAGATGTGTGGGTGGGCGAAATGGCTGGATAGTCCAGGATTGAAACCGCGCTTTAGGTGTTTGCGAGGCCAATAATCTAACCACATATACGGCGGTAACTTCGGTGGCTGAAGATGTGTGGGCGGGCCGAAATGGCTGGATAGTCAGGATTGAAACCGCGCTTTAGGTGTTGCGAGGCCAATAATCTAACCACATATACGGTAACTTCGGTGGCTAGAAGATGTGTAGATGGGCCGAAATGGCTGGATAGTCAGGATTGAAACCGCGCTTTAGGTGTTGCGAGGCCAATAATCTAACCACATATACGGTAACTTCGGTGGCTAGAAGATGTGTGGGTGGGCCGAAATGGCTGGATAGTAAGGATTGAAACCGCGCTTTAGGTGTTGCGAGGCCAATAGTCTAACCACATATACGGTAACTTCGGTGGCTAGAAGATGTGTGGGCGGGCCGAAATGGCTGGATAGTCAGAATCGAAACCGCTTTAGGTGTTGCGAGGCCAATAATCTAACCACATACAAAGTAACTTCGGTGGCTAGAAGATGTGTGGGTGGGCCGAAATGGCTGGATAGTCAGGATTGAAACCGCGCTTTAGGTGTGCGAGGGCCTTAATCTAACCACATATACGGTAACTTCGGTGGCTAGAAGATGTGTGGGCGAGGCCGAAATGGCTGGATAGTCAGAATCGAAACCGCGCTTTAGGTGTTGCGAGGCCAATAGTCTAACCACATATACGGTAACTTCGGTGGCTAGAAGATGTGTAGGTGGGCCGAAATGGCTGGATAGTCAGGATTGAAACCGCGCTTTAGGTGTTGCGAGGCCAATAATCTAACCACATATACGGTAACTTCGGTGGCTAGAAGATGTGTGGGCGGGCCGAAATGGCTGGATAGTCAGGATTGAAACCGCGCTTTAGGTGTTGCGAGGCCAATAATCTAACCACATATACGGTAACTTCGGTGGCTAGAAGATGTGTAGGTGGGCCGAAATGGCTGGATAGTCAGGATTGAAACCGCGCTTTAGGTGTTGCGAGGCCAATAATCTAACCACATATACGGTAACTTCGGTGGCTAGAAGATGTGTAGGTGGGCCGAAATGGCTGGATAATCAGGATTGAAACCGCGTTTTAGGTGTTGCGAGGCCAATAATCTAACCACATATACTGTAACTTCGGTGGCTAGAAGATGTGTAGGTGGGCCGAAATGGCTGGATAGTCAGGATTGAAACCGCGCTTTAGGTGTTGCGAGGCCAATAATCTAACCACATATACGGTAACTTCGGTGGCTAGAAGATGTGTGGGCGGGCCGAAATGGCTGGATAGTCAGAATCGAAACCGCGCTTTAGGTGTTGCGAGGCCAATAATCTAACCACACACACGGTAACGTCGGTGGCTAGGAGATGTGGGCGGGCCGAAATGACTGGAAAGAGTATGAGACGCCCAGAGTCCGGTGCAGCCGGAGAGAGGTGTGGTGACTGTCGCCACATGTCTGCCACAAGGGCAGTGCCTGGGGAGGTCGGGAAAGGGACCTGAGGAGGGCAGCGAGCGGTGGCGAGGAAGCACGTGTGGAACGTCCGGTGCCTCTGCCTTAGGGCGTGGAGGCGGTACACTATACAACAGTGTAGTAATATTTACCTGTTTATAAATGTTATTAAAATAATGTTTTTCAAAAAACCGTCATGGAGAATATAATTCATCACGCACAGTAATACGCATTTGTGTGTTTTATGACAAAAATATTTGTCCCATTTCCAAAATACATTTCCCATTTTCTTACAATTCCCTTTTTTGGAAATTAGTCGTTTTTATTCGTCGTTCTATAACTCTGTTTTCATTGCATTGAATTCTCCTACCCATTCAGGAAATTACTTTTTCATTTCCTGGAAAAAATATTCACAGACATGCATTATTTCCCAGAGTTTGCACACGCAACAGCCATGCTATTGAAATACTGTTTAACGACTTCAATTGAATTCTGGGAATTTTGTAAAACTTCTGTGATTTACACAATGCATTCAAATAAAAATGTGTGATGTTTGATTGAAGAAAATCACTATTACTTACCGGGAGGTCCTAGGGTTTGACTCCTGACTGTGACAGGATTTTCGATACTAGATTCACAGCTTCGTCGAATTGAACCAGTCTGGAGGAGAACTCTCATCGGTAGCTTTCTGTGTTTGTTTTCGATCAGCACCAAGTGAATGCTGGAGAAGTACTCTAAAAAATGGGTCGTGGACCGCATGTGATCTTTCGTACTTTCTCTTTGCGGTATGCTCACTCCTCTCTTTCACATACTTACATTTACATGTACTATACTACCACACATAACTGGAGGTCAGATGGTAGCTTAGAGCTTGTCCCGTTTGGGGCGGTGCCCCGCTACAGCTGGAGGAAAATAACTGTTTGGGAAAATCCTCGTAAACAGACGTGTAGACTAATGACTACAGCTGTTGACTCGTCTGGAAACGCGAATTAATCAATCTGTATTACGCGCAGTAGCAGGATTCGATCCGTATTTTATGCAGCCTGCTTTATTAAACCAAAAACGAATAAATATATTAATTGTCAATTTCTAAAAAGAAGAAAAGAAGAAGAGTAAATACAGTCTTAGTTATAAGATCTCTCACTTTTGTAGAGGTCCATGTATTCTCTGAAGATAGGGTATCATTTCCTTATGATTTCTATCTATCAACTAAAAATTCTAGGGTTTCTCATATCTGACAAACGTTTTCATCTGATTTTTTTTCTTTACCTGACTTCTCAGAATTCTACATTTTCAGATATATGCTTGATATTTGATTCGTGATTTCTAGGAATATGAATGTCTTAATCATCTGAAGCGTTGGAAACATATCCATGAAGCTCAGTTCCTCTACTTTCATGAATTCTCTTCAATATTTACAAAACTCTCAGTTCCTTTCTTCAGATTCCTTCTTTGTTTCCTCCCCGCGTCTCTCTATATCAAGAACGGAGTAGATATATTATTTCCTCTTCGGTCTGTTCTTCTCCCATTCCCTTCTACTCGACACTTTTTCTTCATCTGCTCCTCTTAATGTGTTTGTTTCTTGTGTTTCCTCTCCTAAATTCTCTAATCCCGGTTTCTACGTTCTTCTCTTCTCTCCATCCGTACTCTCTTCAATCCCCAGATTTCTGTTCTCCTATCAGCTCCTTTTCTCCGCTCTCTGCCGCCAACCTCACACGATCAAACGTCTGTGAAACAACCAAAACATTCACTGGCTCGTATGGGCTCAACGGGGTTGCGGGTGCTGTGCTAAATTTCTATTTTCCAGGGTGCTTCTGAGGCAAGAACAGAAATATTTCTTTCCACCACACTACGCGGTTTTCAAATGTAGCGGTTTTTCTGCCGAGGAGAAAGAGAAACGTTAAAAAAGTGCCAAGGGTCAGAGCGAAGAAAGAAAAAAGTGAATAAAGCCTTGGCCTGCTCTTGAGCGGCTTTTGTCTGCAGGAAACATTCGTTCCTCTTCTGGTTTCCAATCAAGTGCTTCTGTCAGGGAAGAACTATTTAGAAAACTTGATAAAATAAACGGACATAAAATAAACGTCCGCCGCTGAGAAATAGGAAAATAGGCGTGAATGGAGAAAAGAAGAATGTTGAGGAAGAAATGGATTCTCTCATATTGCTACGTGTTTTACCAGCTATAGGCTCGCAAGAGCCGAATAAATTGTTTGATAAAATGCAAGAATGATTTAAACGCACGATTTTATTACTAGAACAGCTGGTTAGTTTATTCCAATGATTATTATAATAGCCTCAACGCTCCCCCCAAATATTTAGAAAAATTTCAACTAAAGATATAATTTATTTGCGAGTATGACTATGAAGTGTTAATAAGACGTAGACAATGATTTTTTGAACAATCAAGAACACCGTGAAAAGTATTATTTATTTTCTTAAATTGAACTTGTTTATTTTAAAATATAAATTTGACAAGGAAACTTGAAATAAGAGACTGAAGTCATCCACTTCGATGGGTTCCAAACCATTTACGAAGTTAGTGATAAACCTACAGAGTATCGGACAGATATATACCCAGAAAATCCTTGTGGTAGGTAGTGAGAGAAACCTTAATTCTTTGCAAGTGATTAGCGCTGAGTTGGATTCCGCCACCTCACTTCATAGAATTTCAAATAACAAACTTTCGTATTTTGGTCATCAGACTCTTGAGATGTTTTTATCTTGTGGAAAAGAATCTTCAACACATTTAGGTCTACTAGAAAGAACGGAAAAGGTGTTTACGATCAGCATGAGGGAAAAAGGAAGACAATTTGTTTACTTAAATCTTCGCATTGTATTTTGTAACGCGTTATTACATTCATAATGCCTGTTCTCTTACAACTTCATCTTTAAATGAAATATTATTTTAGGTAACATTAATTTTGATTGGACATGTAAATTGTAAATTTATTGTTCCAATATTCTCTTTAGTGGTCAGCACTTACATATTTTTATATTTTCAGTTATACAGGATTTATTTTAAGGTATTATTAATTGAATAAGTAGATTTTTTAATAAAATGTGATTTCCATTCTTTGCCTCAGGTGTTTACCACATGAAAGCGAAAATGGAAATATATTTTTGGCAATCAATTCACAGTATAGTTGAATTCGCATTTGCTCAATCCCTTTGTGGACTCAAATTTAGTTTTGCTAATGTTCTAACGCAATAATATTTTTGTGAAACGTTGGTGTGAGGTCATGTTTATAAATTACATTAAATTGTATAATTTTTCTCTAAGATAATAAGATAATATTTTTAAAATGAAGGAAAGTCAATTGTGGAGAAAAGCGGATCCGCAGGGCATCAACTGATGTCATTGCAGAGCAATCGAGAGGACTTAGGGTTCCAGTTCCGACGGTGACAGATTTTCGACACTAGCTGGATAGCTAGATCGAAGCCCACCACATATTTCGAAACATTCTATCGACCGGCAACTAGGATCGGTAGTTTTCCGTGATTTCCTTCATCAATACTAGGCCAATGTGGGCAGAACCCTTACAATCAGTTCAAGGACCGCGCGTGATCTTTCATTCCTCTCTTTTGTGCTATCTCCCTCACACACTCCCACACATTACAATACCACTCCTTGCGGGAGACCAGTGGGAAGCTTAGAGCATGTTCTGACTGTACTGCTGGTGGGAGATTCCTTGTGGGGGAAAACCCCGCTAGGCGATGTATAGGTCGACGCCGAATATCGCCATCCAGCAAGAGAAGATCACCGCCCTCTTCGAGACGAAAGCACGCACTACACTTACGAGACTGATGACCTTAATAGTTGACGTCCCCGGAAACACGAAAGAATCAAGCAATCAAAAATGGTATTTGCAACGCATGTGCGAGATCAGTGTCTTGTCACGAGTTCAGTCACTTGCAAAGTAACCTACTATCATCGTTTGATGAAAGAAGATCGTATCGTGTGTAGAGTATCTCGGAAGTTAAAGTGTAATTTGCTTTCTTTTATAGAACGTGTTTGTACCAATGGTTGTATGAAATGAGCGAGAAAAATAATTTCTGTTGTTAAATAAATATAATTTATAATTAACTTTTCTATTTAGGGTTTTCTTTTTAGGTATCGAGAATACATTAATTATAAATTTCACATACAATCCACAGCCTTCAAAATACATCATTAAGAATAAAATTATGTGATATTCCGTCAAAAGGGACGAGACTGCAACCTGGGGGGAGAACCAACCAAGCTCCATTCCTTGAGGTATTCGCATTCTATTGAAAGTTACAACTTAGTTAATTCTAACTTGCACAAATAGTTCTTAGTTCAAATAATAGCAACGTTCTTATACCTGTCAACAGTATGCAAATATCTCAAGAAATGGAGCCTGGCACATTCTTATCCTATATTGCAGTCTCGACCCGTTTGACAGTATTCTATACGGTATTTGTATCGTTATCGTCGACGAAAGTTACACACTTGGCGATTGTAATGACGTCATAGAAAAATTCACTTTCAGGTTCAAACTAGCAAAATAGTTTTGCGAATTTTACAATAAAATGAAACCAAACATAAACAATGAATACAAGGTTGCAATAGTCGCATGGTCGGTATGATATTTGAGCAACCCATACGGCTTCATTGTAGCATGGTTCCACATGGGACAGCCACATTTAATGATCATGTCAAGAGCATGATGGCATAGTAGACAACCAACATGACAATCACGTTGAAGGCTATGAATATAAATACGAGTATGAGAGTGACAATTGGCGCCATTTCCCCGTTAACAGACGCTATCACCCAGGAAACGCTTCTCGGCTCCAGAGAAATTTCAGAGGCGGTGTCCTCTCGCAGAGGATGACGCAGAGCCGGGCAGGGAGGGCGGGGAATGAGGGCGGGGCGGGGGCGGGGCGAGGCGGCGGGACCCGATGGCTTTAATTTCGGGAACGGGGCCCGAGAGGCTTGTGACGTCACGTGCGCCATTACCCGCAGGTGGCAGCGAGCCCTGCCGCCGCCGCCGTCGCCCCCACCGCCGCCGGGCGCGAGCTCATTTAAATGGTAATACGTATATTTGGTAGTGGCACCGTTATCGTAAATCAACTTTTGCGCTTCGGCGCGGAAAAACGGGCAGCGCCGCTGCCGACGAAAAAAAATGCCGAGAACCCTGACGCGTCCCGCTTAATTTTTCTGGCGTGTAGTAGACTTACGAGAGCGCGCGCCTCATTACGTCACTGGCCGGAGGCGGATGGAGGCGTGCCGGAGGCGGCTGGAAGAAGCCCCGGAGGCGGGCCCCGTTTCGCTTCCCGGAGCGGAAGAGGCGTGACGCGTGGCGTCTCCCCCTCCCCCTCCCCTCCTCCCTCCCCCCTCCCCCCTCCCGAGCGAGTGATGCGGTGGGAGGGGAGACGTGCTTTATCGGCGTAGATTGCTTCTAAATTGCGTCATACTCTTAAATGTGACTCCGGATGAGAGGAGAGTGCGAGTGGGCTTAAGGGATGTGTTGTTTAGATGCTGTTCGCTGAGATGTATGATGTAACTATTGGAATCTCATAATACGCAGGACTGGTTCACTAACAAGACGGTCGATGTCTAATACCTACATTGCAAAGCAAAGGAAGGTCTTGAAATTTCAATGACAGACTGAGTGCCAACATTGTTCTTGTCGATATCATCAAAACGTTCTCACATTTTCAAATAAAAAATTACATCTCCATTCATGACGTTCATGAATGATTTTTGTTTATCCCTTTCCTCGAAAAGCGCAAAATTATTCGTATCTTAAGTGGCAACTGTTGTCGTAACCGTGCATTCAAAAGAGAAATCTCTATTTATGTTTTATGGAATTATTTCAATTATTGTTTTCCTCGAAAATTATACAAATTATACAAGTGAAGAATTGTATATGTTTCATCAAGAAGAAAAGATCTTGCACAAAAATTATAATCATGTATACGCAAGTATATTTATAACCAAGAATTATTTAGATGCTATATTCCTGTTGTCCCTGTGCGTGGTTCCTTGATATGAAATATCCCTTCTCGCGTGTAACTTGGTGCCATGCGTAATTTCCCTCACGAAATGAAATATCGAAGGCGGCGGAATGGATGGCGGATTATGAGCGGCGCAGTATCGTTCCGCAGTTATCTCGCCCCCGCAGCGCCGCCGCGTAATAGCAGCCTGTCCCCGAAACGTCGCTCAGGCGAGCGGCCCCCGACGCGCACCTGCGTCACCTCTGCGCTGCGCAGATCTCCGGCGACCGCCCTCATCTCTCGCCGGTGTACGCACGCAGTTTACGCGCCACCTCAATGGCCCTGGCGCTGATTACGCCGCGCTGCCTCGCGGCGGCCCCTGGGGCTCATCGCAGCGCCCCGCACCCCCCCTCCGCCGACTCCTCCTGGCGCCCGCCCCCGCCTCCCCGCACCCCGCCCCGCCTCCCCGCGCCTGGCTCCCACCCTCCCCGCGCCCGCCCGCCTCTCCGCCCCGCCCCCGCCTCCCCGCGCCCGCCCACCCTCCCCGCGCCCGCCCCTGCCTCCCCGCGCCCGCCCCCGCCCCCCCGCGCCCGCCCCCCCCCCCGCGCCCGCTCCCACCCCCGCGCCCGCCCCACTCCACGCCACACCCCTCCTGCCACGCCTCTCCACCCCACCCGCCACCACTTCCTTTTCCAATCTCACTCTATTCCCTTCTGCAGCTTTCTCTAACGAATCCGACTACTTAATGAAGTACCTTCACTCAATTTCACTATAAGGAACTTCTTTTTTTCAGCGTATATTTTTTATGTTATTTTTGTCATTTAGACAGCGGTGTAAATATTGTTTTTATAATTGACCATAATACTTTGTTTCCATATCTTATTATTGCTTTCTACATTTTTTCTTTCATTGTTTATTTTTCGTTTAATTTCATCTCTCTTCTTCTCTTTCAATTGTAAAAACATCATGGCTTCAGTACCGTGCAAACGAGTTTTCCTTTTGACACATCAATACATCTTCGTAGTAAACACATAAGTCATTGCCGTTTTACTCATTATATAAATTGTTTTTGAAATTTATTTTCGAGTGGAACTCGACAGCCTTGTCTTAGAACTATCCAATACTCTCCGCTTCATTCAGGGCCAATATTTTAACTTTCTACTTCGTAACTCCGTATGTTGCACATTATGAGCTTAGCTACAACGTGCGTTGAAAGATAAAGTATTTCTGTCTCATGGAAGTTACTGACATAACCGAATATTGAGTTATAATATGTGATTACATACGTTTTAGGTTTTTGTGAAATATTCTGAAATAAATAATAATAATAATAATTAAAGTTATTTTTAATTGTATAAAAATATTATCTCATCTCTTTAAAAAAATGTTTGGTGCACGTTCCTGTGTTTTACGTTCAAATGTAATGCAAGAAGTACTAGGGATAAAAATATATTCGTTCATTCTAAGTAAGTAGTATAGATTTTAATAAGAAATTGTTGATAGTAAACATTTGTTATTTAAAACCACAATAATAATAATAAAAATAATATTAATAATAATAATAGTAATAATAATAATAATAATAGTAATAATAATAATAATAGTAATAACAAAATTTTATATTCTTTGAATGTTTTTTTCAGATAATATAGTGTTTGAATATATTCAGATTTCTTGAAGAGATCATTCTGTTTTCTTCAAATGTAAATTTCCAAGTATTAAATGAAACAAAAATATTAAAAACCGAAATTAAAATTGAAACGAAAACTTCATATTGAAAGAAATTAAAAATTAAATTTTAAATATCCAGCACTCTGACAGTATTACTTACGCATGAATAAAGAAATCCATGACTAATTGTAATGTGTAATGAGTAATGTAAATGAATAATATACTAAAGTTAAAGTTTCGGATCTTTGTCTCGTTGCCAAAGTAATGCTGGTAAGCTACTGAGGAAAGAAGACATTCTTACGGATCGTTTAACATCACTCCGAAAGGGCATCCATTAGAATGACCACTTGGACTCATTTGATGAATAGATAACGAACCGAGCTTCCCCAACTAATTCCTCCCGCTTTGGACGGATCGGGCAGCCGGTCTCGCGCGCTGAGCCGCGGCTGCAGTTGCGCTCGGGTCGCGCCGCACGGGCGGAATTGCCGCTCTCCGCGAGATTTGTTTGCGGAAAAACCCGCACGCACTGTCGGAGCCCGCGCGCGTTCGTAGCTAATAACCGCCTCGCCTCCCGGGCCAAAGATTAATAGGCACGCCGGCAGAGAGCGCCACCCGCGCCCTCCCGCGCCCCCCACTCGCTCGCGCCTTCCATCAGCGAGGGAGAGTGATGGCGGGAAAATTAGGTTGGCGTTAGTGGCCGCACGGGGCGCTGGCGTCGCGTTGCCGCCGCCTGGTGCGACGTTCCGCGCCGGGCTGCTGACCTCCCTTCCACGGGGAGGGGGGTGGGGTGGAAGGGCGCTGCGAGGTCAGTGGGGATTGGGGATGACGGAAGTAATGTGGGTGACGGGGCGGCGGATACAAACGGCAGGCACGGCGCGAACAACAGTTGTGACGGCCGTGCGGTACAACGATGCTAACGGAAAAGATAGGAATGGTGAAGATGGCGTTGGAGATGACTGTAATGTCGTGGATGATGGAGTTGACGGTGGAGTAAACGATGACATTGGAGATGGAGGAGAGCGTTGAAAAAGGGAGACAAGGGGATGAAATGATTTAATTAAAGGTAGAGGTGTGCGGGAACCGCGGGAGGAGTCACATGATGAGAACAGTACTGGATGCTGTTTAATGGAAATTTATAATAAGTCGGGGAAAACTATGGTAACTGGACAGGCATGGCGAGGGGAGTAGGAGCGACGAATATGGAGAGGGAGATAGAAGACGTACGTGGACGGAGAGAAAAAGTGATTACACAAGTAGAGAAATATGAGATTGGAAGATGGTTGGAGAGAAGAGCTGTAAAAAAGAGTGGCAGATGAGGGTGGTGGCTGGCAGGAAAGAAGGGTGATAAGAAAATACAAACGATTGACGACAAAAGGAACATTGGAACATTTAATTTGTTCATTGAATGGTGAGCGGGGAGGATTGTTGATGCACAGTATATCTGGAGACAAGCAGTGGAGAAAATGGAGTGGGAGAAATGTGCCCTGGTACGAGGATGAGAGGGAACTAACATGCGGGGAGTGAGAATTAAGATGAGAATGGTGGGATAAGAAAACGGCGGAGAGTATTACAGGGAATAAAGTTGGCGAAGATGATAATGGCGGTAGAAGAATGGTTGAAAAGGAAGATGACAAAAAAATAGATGACAAAAATGACTTCTGAGGAAGGAAGAGATGCGACGAAGTGGAGCAGCGTGCGTGGTGGATGGCCGGGTCGGCGAGGGGCTTGAGCGAGCAGTGGTGACGGCGGTGGGGGGGGTCGAGGGGGAGGGGGTAGAACGGGGCGTCAGGGCGCCCGCGGCAGGTGAGTGATCGAGCGAGCGGGTGAGCGGCTGCCCTACGTTAAAGCCGATGTGTAGCCCGCTGGTATTTTTATGCTGCTCGATCATTTGCACGCCTGCCCCCAGCGTGATGCATGGGGCGAGCTGGGCCAAGCGTGCCCTCTCTCCGGGTCGCTGCCGGGCACCGCCCGGGGTTAATGGATTCTCGGGTCGGCATTCTCAGATTTCCTCCGTCATCTGGAATGATATACGAATTGCTGGCGCAGCAAAGAATACATGCCTAAGAAGGCTTGTTTAAAAAACTTGTCGTTTTGTAGGAAAACGGATTTATCCTGAGTAGATGGATTTATTTTGTAGCCAAAGATTTGGTGTTTTACTCTAAATACCAGGTTTCGTGTAAACAATCTGTAAAAAAGTTTTGCCAGTAAAAGGAGACCATTCTTAAGGAGACCTTCCTTCTGCACTGACGAGAGGAATATGAATTGTATCACAAGCTTGTCCGGGTGCATAGTTTGAAATATTTTTTGTTTGTCAATTTGAAGTACTTGAGTACTTCTGATCTATTATTTTTTTAAAATTATTTTTGAGTATAACTCTCTAAAAAAAGGATGGCAAAAGGTAGTAAGATTTGTTTTAGTCGAAATGTATATTTGAAATTAGCGGCCTTAACTATTCATTTTTGCTTTTAGTTTTTCTATTATCAGATAACTCTCGGGATATTGTGATGAAGTACCGGTGAAATAATGTTTAAATAAAAAATAGGATGTGAGATGGAGTGGATGATACAGTGGAAAACATTTCCTTTCACACCGATTGTGACGTGGAAACTCTCACGCCTTAAGCAGAATTTTTTAAAATGCACCTCAGAGAAGATGCCTAATCAGCCGTCAATGTCGTTTGGTCATTTTCTTTTACTTTCTGAGATGAAAAATGCACGTGCTATTTTCATACGAATATAATTTTTCTGATTTTTCTTTCTGATGAGCAGGTTGAACCTGTTGAAAGCTGCTTTTTTATCTGTTAGAAAAAATGCTGCAGTAAATCATGATATCTGTCACAAAAATCAATCTTATTGAAGAGATAATATCAAACTACAATTGAGAAACAGCATGAAAGTATTACCAAAATAGTCTAGTAATAAATTTTGTCCTGGAAACTTTCTCCGTAGAACAAGTTGTTGAATTGTCTGTCAATCTCAATGAAAGTCTTGTCTTCGAATATCGCCGTATTATGATTCCAGGCGGGGTTTGATTACGGGTATAAACCATTCCAATTTAAAAAGTCTCCGATATGTGCTTGCCCGCTACAACATACGAACTGCATGTTTGAATAGGAAATTGACATTTTCAGGCTTTACAAGTGGCCTCATTTATATGACCATTCAGAGTCCGTTTGTATCCAATTGTGTACTTTGACAATGGCTAGCAATTTTGTGTCGTTCAGTAACTGCCGACTTTCACTTGACCCATTTGCTTTGTTCATTCTCATCACATGATTTATAGGTTGCGCTTTGGTTGACTCCTGGGGGATTCACGTAATGAATTACTCATAGTAAATTTCTGAAAGCACATGTTATTCATTTCATTATGCTCCTATGAAATGAAAGTCAACATTTCACTCCAAAATTGCAGGTGGTCTACAAAGTTATATGCTATAATTTGTTTAGAGCGCGCCAGGTGCAAAATTTAATATTTAAAAAAAAAATAACGTTTGGATGAAATTTCTTTCTCCTCTCGAGGGGGAACCCCCAAAACAGCTTCAGAGCAATACTCATAAATATAACTTAATGCACATAATATGCCATTTACTGGCATCTGCAATCTTAAACAATAACACCCTACATAAAATTCGAGGAGGGAGCTCCCTCGAAAGTCGAGCCAAGGTCCAAGTAGCAAGGGTGGGGGAGAGGAAAGTTAGCGAAGGAGGGGGAAGCAAGAGATCAGGAGGGGGAGAAGAGAAGTGAAGGCAGAGGCAACTGTTTGGTGCGTCGCCCGTAAACACACGGAGCCGTAAAATGATTATGGCACAGATTTTTTAAACTTGACAAGCAAGGGCATGCCGACGATGATGCAATGCAGAGCGAAACAGTTATCTATTGGACCACGTCAGTGGTGGGGCGCTTTCGGATAGGTGCACCGCAAGCGGAAGAGGGAGAGAATGAAAAATCGGAAAGGATGCAAAACGCGAAATGGAGTGAGGGGGAGCGAGAAGGAAGAGAGGTAGGCGAGAAGGGCTGGGGGGAGCGTAGTTGGGCGGAGCGGGGATGTAAATAGAAATGAAGCGTTATGGAGAGGACAGGTGTGAGATGGAGAGGAGAGGGTGGAAGTGGAGTGGATTGAGGTGGAGAGGATTGAGGTGGAGAGGATTGAGGTGGAGAGGATTGAGGTGGAGAGGAGCGGGGTGGAGAGGAGCGGGGTGGAGAGGATGTGGAGAATGTGGAGAAGGGACGGGGAAGAAAAGGACGGAAAGAAGAGGGTTTAAGAGAAGAGGAGGCGTGAGGACGAGAAGAGAGGGGTAGAGAGGAGGTAGCGGCAGCTTGAGGCGGGGGAAAAAGCAGGGGAGGGAATGCTGCTGCAGTGGTTGCGGCGAACCGTGCTGGCGGCTGCTAGCTGGTGTGACGTTATGCTCGTATATATGCCGGTTTTACGGCTTGCTATCTGAAACATTTATAGCTAGTCATAAGCTGTATGCTTGTAAGAAACGACAATTTACTCAGTCAATAAAAGTCGTTAGGATTGCGTGGGCGGCGCGGGGTAGGGCGGGGCGGGGCGGCAGGGAGTGGCCAAGTTAAGGGTAGAGGGGGAGGGGCGGAGGGGGAAGAGTCGACTGGCATTACGCTCGCCAACTCAATATGGCCACCGCCGTCGCGCTTCCAAATGATAAACTTTTATTATATTTTTGGAAAGTTAAAATTTCATTGCCATATTTATGGCGCTCGTATTGTGTCTTAAACCAATTAAGTGTGTGCTTCTTTTTTGGAGTATCTTGTGTTTTTATTTCTTTGTGTGTGCTCTAGTTTTTTGCTCCGTTTTTTGTTGATTACTAACTGAAAGAAATGAGATTTTTAATTGGCTGGAGTTTAGTTTACAACTTTGTGTTTATTTTTCGGATTTTTCGAATGCCATAACTACTCAAATAAATGCGGAAACATTATGTTACCACTTCTCATTACAGTTCTCTTATTTGTTTGGAAGCAGTGACTTTTATTTAACAGAATGTAAATTTGTTAAAACAATAACAATGTAGTTTAAAGTAAAAAGAAAAAATGACTGCAGATTGCTACAGCTATATAATGTAGATGTAGCAATTTGCCAAACTTTTTTCTATCGTAATCACTTTCAAAACGTAAACAAGCAATTTAGAAATCCATATTGACGTCTACATAGATTGCGGAAATTTAAGATTAGACAATTTTACATTATACTTGCTTATGTGGGCTAAGTTACAACACGTGCACCTTATCTTTGTGCTGATATTGCATCGCAGCATGGAACATTCCGAACTTGAAGTACCTGAAAACAGTGCGCGGTAGTGACTATGTGTTCTGTTCTGAGCATGTTATTGGAAAAATAAAGCATTTTCATTGGTTTTAAAACACTACTACACATTTACAATATATTTTAGTATAGATCTTATATTTGAGCAGTGAATATTATTTTGACTTATTTAGTAACTATTTCTCTTCAAAAGCACGTGAAATCTCTACTTGAAAGTAGTAACTACCACCAAAGATAATATTTCAATTGCTGAACATTATAAAAAACTGAAACGTACTGTAGACTGTGTTCAGTTTGAATCAAAATTCACAATAAAAATTATAATTAAAAATTGAAGCTAATGATTCTTGCCCTCTGAGGAGTCATGCACATCGAAGTAAACTGCGCGTAGCGAACTGCTGGTGGTCGGGAGTCCTTCATCTCCCGAGCACTCAAATGGAGCGGCTATCTGTGACGTGCAGTCTCGCGCTCCGACCATATTGCACTGGCATTTAGCAAGCGCACGGCCGCGTTTTGTCCGCCGTGTATGAGGATATTGAACGCAGCTGATGAGACTCGGATGCCGCCGCGCCATTGTGGGATTGATAGGTTGGCTTAAGCGCCCGATTAAACTTGAACGGGGCCTTTCCATTCCTATCCTCCGCCTCGCCTGTGAAGGGTGCGCTCCGGCGGTAGATGAGGGCGCAGGAAGGCCTGCGGGCGCGTCCAGCACTTCGTTCCGGTGTTGATTGCCTCCTGCCAACGGCCAATCTTCCTGAATTTTGAATCGATAACTTAGATTTTACGTCGTTCGAAGAGTAATATTTTGGAATTAAAGAAGGAAAGCGTGGGGTTCAGAATGGCTTCGATTAGACTGTTGACGAAATGGATTAATTTGAAACATGGGACATCTATAATTGTGTACACTGATATCTAGTAGATGTTAATGCGATTTGATTTTCTAATAATGATGCCTTGATGCATATTATATCCTTCATTTTGTGATCGTAGACACACCAGTGTAGATTCAGGGGAGCGAGAAGAGTAATCTAGTAAACATAACTTGACTATTAAGTATTGCGTTCTTGAATTAGTAGCATTTCTAGGTAATCTAGAATTAGGGGAATGGCTTTTCTGTAAATATATTTCATTTTTCATCTTAAAAAGTCTCAGTGAATTATATTTGTTTATGGTAATTTATGTATTTGATGCTCGGTTTTACTAAAGATACGTAAAATACACATACTGTACGAATAATAACGGAAGGTAATAAAAGTAAGTGTAATAATATGCATAATTTATGAGAAGATTTGGGATTCAGTACCCAAGGAAGAGAAACTTTTAGTGTTAAAAAGAAAAAGGAAATAATTATTGCTAGTCAGATATCATTATAATATTTAAACAATATTTCCTATAGTTTCCAGGATAGTCCATTGCCAAGTGTAATGGTACAACATTACAGGTACAATAAGTAAAGATGTTGCTTCAGAGATTGTTTTGGAGTTACTTCGCAATACTTTTGATATCAACAGAGAAATATTTCAGGGCTTGTCTGTTCTAACTGACAGAGTTGGTACATCACAATGTGCGCTACACCGTGAGCATGTTCATCACAGTAGACTGACGCAAAAGCATCTAGCTGCTGCGAAATGAGTTATAACGTCCAATACTATAAGCACGTCATGAAACATTTCTCTTTGTGTAACGAACGAACATGCGTACTTTATGCAACAAAGCTCCCAGGACGACCGCCTACACAAAGTGAATCCAAAAAGCGAGGCGACCAGCAAAAGGGCTACCGCCCAGACGGCATTAAATTTCAATTTTAACCCGTGTCATGAGCCCGGCGTAAAAATACTCAGGAACAACCGAAGTTGGCGTGCGCGGCGCGGAATGGAGGATGGCAGTGGCGATGTATCATTTTCGGCCGAGACTTTTACGCGGCGCGTAACGCGTATTTACAGGTGTATTTTCCGCGGCGCTCCCGCTGTGCGCGGAGCGGCTGTGCAGCCCCTCGCGCTAAGCAGCCTTAGCGAGCCCCGCCCACCCGCCGCCCCGCCGCGGCTTACGCTGCACGCCGTCACCCCCGCGCCACGCCACCGTCACCATCGCCCGCTTCAACCTTCCTTCTGTTGAGGCCGCGCCGCCCTCTCCGCCATCGCCCCGTTCCCCGCCGCCATCACCACTGGCACTCACGCGGCTGTTTCACAGTCGTTGCTCACCATCCTCCGTTTTCAACGTACTCACTTGACCCCCGTCTCCCTGCCCGCCTCCGTGGCCGCCGCCGTGCCCACTTCAATACCCGCTTCCGTGTCCGCTTCTGTGCTTGGTTTCGTGCTCGCTTCGATTCCCGCTTCCGTGCCCGCTTCCGTGCCCGCTTCCGTGCCCGCTTCCGTGCCCGCTTCCGTGCCCGCTTCCGTGCTTCCGTGACCGCTTCCGTGCCCGCTTCCGTGCCCGCTTCCGTGCCCGCTTCCGTGCCCGCTTCCGTGCCCGCTTCCGTGCCCGCTTCCGTGACTGCTTCCGTGACCGCTTCCGTGACTGCTTCCGTGACTGCTTCCGTGACCGCTTCCGTGACCGCTTCCGTGACCGCTTCCGTGACCGCTTCCGTGCCCACCGCCGTTTCCGTCGCCGTGCCTTTTCCCATACCCTACGCCATGCCAACCACCGAGCCGTTCGTCATTGCAGCGCCATACCTACCGTCGTTCTCTCCACTACCAACCTTTCCGCCCCCGTGCCCGACACCATCCCCGGCACACCGATGCCGACATTCCCGTCCCTTCTCTCCCACATTCCCTCTCCCAACTACCCCTCCGCCACTCCACCATAGCTACCCTCACCGGGATTGAGGTTGAGTTGCGTAGTGCCGCCGTCTCTGCCGCCGGCCTCGCCGCCCGCCCTCCTCCCCCGACTCGCCATGTTCGCGCTGCGGCGGCGGCGGCAGAGGGTTGCGTCTTAATATCTGCGGCATGAGCGCACCCTCGCAGGAACCCCGTGCGGTAAAGCGGCCAGGTAAAAGTCCTCGGCAGTGGAAATTGGAAATCTCTACCACGTAAAGATGACGAAATTACTTCCCCTCCCCGACGGCGACCGCTCTCATCTCGAACCTGCCTTCATTTTCTCGGTTGCGTCGCCGCCTCGCCTCCCCTCCGGTGCTCACCCCTTTGCCCTCTCTCACCTCTTGCCCCTCCCCCTCCGACCTCCCGCTCCACGGTTCTCTTCGCTCGTCACACCGCACGAGCACCGCCCTCCTTTTCGACTTTCTGCTCCTTCTAGTGGCCCCCTATCGATTCCACTATTCTCCTTATCCCCACGCCACGCCCTCGCAAGGTCCCTCCGTGTACACGGGGAAGGCGACGTCCTCGGGACGAGGGGGGGGGCGCGATCTAACCAAAGACCCTCCTTCTAGAAGTTTTGCTCCTTTCCCCATGTGGCGACGTCTTTCCTTTCCCCTCGGGTGCAGAGTAAAATAAAAATAAAAAAGCGGCTTTCGTAATATGGAAGGGTTATATGAAAGGCGCTCGATTCCTGTTACATGGGGTGGGGGAGAAAGGGCGGACGAAACTTCATATCTGAAGCCTTCTCGGACGCTCGACTTCTCACTGACTGCATCAACCGGGTCGACTCCGAAAAAAAAAATGTTTTGGTGAAACCCCCGAGGAAATATTAAAAGTTAAGTGACCATGATGATATATTACGTTGAGAGTTTTTGCGTGGGACGAAAGGGAGAATGATGTTTGGTCTACTGTCGAGTGTCCGGCTTAAAAGCGCGTGGAAGCATGCCCGAGAGCGAGACGAAGTACGGAACGGATGGGAGTTTCGGGCGAGTTGCGTTAAGGTAATGAAGCAATGAGCTTAATTAAGGCGACACGGATGAGGAGCCCTTCAGAAAGGGCGGGAGGCTTATGTTGTTCGTGGATTAGGTTGAGAGTCGCTGGGTTTCAATAATCCCGACGAGGCAATACGAAAGTTGCCTTTTGCAACGTGAAACACAGCGCCGACCGACCACGCACCAGCGGAATATAAAGCCGGAAGCCGACTGTGTTTTCTGCGCTGATGAACCGGCTTGTGTTCTTCGTTTATGTGATTTATGGAGAGAAAGCGGGGCGAATGGCGAGAAATAGCGAATCCGCTCACATTGATGCGTTTAACCGAGCTTTAGAAAAAGCGTTCGATTAACGAAATGTGTTTGCTTCCTACAGTTACATAAATTGTGACGAAATGATACTATGACTGTGAACAAAACCTCGCTTATTTCGTGTGTATTCAGTATGCATCTCAAAGTTCAATAAAAAGTAGGTGCCTGTAATATTGGCTGCACACTTTCTATAATTGAATAAAATTGAAAAACCAAAAAAAATCAATGATATTTTTTCTTTTCATCTAAAACTTAAAACTCGTTTTACATTCTTCACTTCTAACGCACCGCTAGGTATTCTCTTTGGAATTTGCTATATATCGAAGTGTCGTAGCAACGCATAATTCATTTTGATTATTAGCAGAATTTGAACAAATTCTGCAGTGTTCAGTGGTTCAATAGTTCACTAACTAGTGAACTAGTTAGTAAACTAGTATCAGATTCATCATGTGTGTTGGTGTGGTGAGGAGGAGTGTGTGCCCCTCACTCCCTGTGAGGTGCCTGAGATGGAGGAGCATTCAGCACATATTAATTATGATTTCACGTTGTGGTTGAAAGCCCTGAGGATGGAACTAATTTTTCCGAAACGTCGGCAAAAAACCAGCTTGTAGTGCGTTTTTACTTATGACCAAGCCCCGTTAACCTGCCTTCAATGTGACAAAGTAATGTTTCAATAAAATATTTCAACTAAAAGTCCAGAGAATTCTAACTTCATTCACTCTAATTATGTGAGTGTTAGCGTAATTTTGTACTCCTTTTTATTTCCGTGAACAAGGCACCTTTAAAGTATTTTTACCTACCCTTCTTAGCAATACCTATACTAATCTTTTTCTGTATTTAAATGTTATTCCAGTCGAAGGAATTGTCACCTATTACGATTTCCAGTTTTATAACTTCCTCTTAGTTTTTTTCTATTTTTCCAGAACCCCAGTTTTGTCTGGACTTCATTGCATGACCACCACATTTTCCTCCACTATCATCTCATTCAATACCCTTCCTCCTCTGACTTTTCATCGGCGTGCCCTCCATGTGGCCCCGTTCCCCGCCCTCTTCCCCATGCTATTTCCCGGGCAGGGTGCCCCACTAAGCGAGTCTCTTCAGGCGCTCGTCCTCGGACGCCCTTCGTCGCCGCCCGCCCGCTCCACGCGTCCTCTGGCCTCCCACGCCGCCGTCCTCCAATCTGCCCCGGCGTCCTCGAGCGCGGGCCTCGTCTGTTCTCCTATCCAGTCCTCATCCCCCGCTGTCGACGCCGCCGCCCCCCTCTCCACCGGCGAAGCGTAAGGAGGAAGGGCGCTCCCGCTTGGCTGTGGTATTCGGCTGCCTCTTATCTGCCGCCGCGAACGCAAGAGACAACCTTCTCGGCCCGCTTACTCCAGGGTTATCGCGCCTCCGGCTCGCCGTCGCCACCCGCTCTCCTCCACTTCCCCTCCCCTCCCCTCCCCTCCTCCTCCAACGCTCCGCGAGGCGCTCGCTCTTCGAGGATCCACCCTCTGGCGTGGCCCCGCCTTCATGGAGACGCACTTGAAGGCGCGCTTCACTCATTGCTCGCACTCACACATTCTGCCTCTCCTTCACTCACTTCCTCATTCACTCAGTATTCACGCCAATTATGACTTCACTTTCTCATTCCCGATTCCTCTTCGACTCACTTCCTCAGTCACTCTCACACTCACTTTCAAACTCGATCGCTCCCTCATTCACTAGCACACTCACTCAGTTACTCAGTCACTCTTTCACGCACTCGTTTACCCTCTTACTGACTCGTTTTCCTATTAACTGAGTTACCCAGTACGCTCACCCTCTCGCTCACGCACTACCTCACGAGCTCATTCACTCACTTATTCTTTTCAACTGAATCTGCTTGTTCTGTAAATGTCATTGCAGCTCCCTTTAACGCTTTTATCCTCCCCTTCCTTCATGTCTCGACTCACGCCCAACTTCAATTGACGCACCAATCTCGAAGGGTATAACTTCTGTTACTTCGGATCCTACGTTCATCCTCTTCTCCTTAGGTTGACACCCTAATGACTCCACCCGTTGAAACGGTTCTTATACATACCAAACTGTTTACGGTACCACTACATCCTAACGATTTTTTTCATTTTCCCTACAAATTCTAACCATAGTTTCACAGCTCTGTCAACGTCTTCCAATACGCGGCCTGGAACTTCTTCTCGACCTCCCGTGCCACTGTCGTCCTGAATGCCATGTACATTCCTCCATCCATAACTAAAACATTCCATTCTATATAAACCAGGGTTGTCCAACTGGCGGCCCGCGGTGCCATTTATTATGGTCCGCAAAAGTTTATTACTTAAAAGTGAAAGTCCTTTATCGGACGACAACGTTTTGCGCCTAGCGCACGCGTCCTGCCCGGGTCCACTCTCCTTCAATGAAATTATCGATTGTTTAAATTAAAGATTGTTTTCTTACAAATACAGAAATTCAAAATCATCCCGATGTTTCGCTGCGTTATGCATAGTACGGCTGGATATCACAAACGTCTGAGATCAATTCGGAGAAGTCAGATGTGAATCGCTCAAGTAATAACAATATAGCCCATATCCATATTACAGGTTATAGTTGTGGCCCTTGAGACCTTGTAAGTTGGACACCCCTGATCTAAACCATCCGTTCCAGCGAACCATTCCCACTCTACCACCGCCCACATCAGGCGCTCCCGCCTCCGCCGCAACGCTTCCCATATCCCCCCTCCCCTTCTCCATCCTCCTCGAGCCTCCCCCTCCCCCCACACTTGGCGCTTTCGAGCGGCGCGGGCGCTCTCCACAAAGCGGCGGGGGAGGGGGAAGCTCCTGGAAATGGATTCCTCGATAGCGCCGGCGCTGGTGCACATATGAGGGTCGCCGCCCCACCCCCACCCCCACCCCCACCCGCTCGCCGTGCCGGTGCGCGCCCTGACGTATAAGGTTTGCGCGCCCGCTCTGCGCGCAAATTGAATTCGAGGTCACACAGCCAAGATATGAGTTTACAACTATTTGCCGCTAGGCGGCGTGCGCGCCCGAGCGGGCAGTTGTGCCCTCGCAACGCGCTGCGCCGGGAGTGAAAATGCATTATAGTGCTTATCTCGTATATCCGCTGCTTTTGGGGTTCGCTCAGAAAATGTAAATATGAAAGCTGTTTTCCCGGGAAAGCTTCAGATTTTTCTGCAAGTGAAGTATTCAAGTACAGAGTTTTGAAACCAAAAAAGACTTTAAAACTTGACGATGTAACGATAATTTCATTTTGTGGCCATTTTATTGATGTGTTGACTGTGAGCGTAATTTTGGAATAAATGGTTTGCAGTGTTCCTCCATGACCTAATAAAAGCAATGAATACGTGATTGCAGTTCACGTATGATTAATATACCAACTTGCAAGGGAAAATTGCAAACTGGTTAGTATAAAATTGGCTTATATTTGAGATAAAACATCGAATGTTCATGACATACCTTCGGATACACGGTTACGCTGATAATACTTCCGAACGTGATTTCGTTCACTTCTGCGTCAAAATTCTTGAAATCGCCCCGGAAAACGAAACAGTTTCGTGTTATTGAAGCCGTCTTTCTCTTTAATCCCAGCTCGTATTTGAGCCAAAGTTTAAGCGTACGGAAGTCATTGAACACGGTTATCCCTTCCAGTGAGATAAGAACAGTTTTTCTATATTTTCAATTTCGTTGAAAATTGGAGATCGCGCGCGCGGAGGGCGGGTTTCAAGAGGGGCGAAGTGTGTCGGCCGCGGGCGGTGCAGGCGCTGAACGAACGGCGGAGGGTGCAGGGTGAAAGGCGGGGTTGAAGGGCGCCTTCGCTGCACCTCGCCCTTCTCGCCCTTCCAGACGCCCGGAGATGAGGGATTTGCATAGAAGGGCGCGGCGTCGCTCCCGCCGCCTCCCCCTCGAGCCTTCGCCCGTGCAAGCGTCTTTCTGCGTCGCCCGCCCACTTCACTAAGCAGCGCGGAGGATGACGCGGCTGCGTTCGGCGTCTTTGGGCTCTGTTATGCAACTCTTGCCGTCTCAGGGATATGTTTTATTGTCATTTCTTCACATTAGGATACTTCAATTTAATAGATTTATTGATTTTTTCGTGTTTCCAGGCGCGTCAACTGCTTTGGTCATTAGTCCCGTTAGTGTAGTGCATGTTCTTTTCTCGGGAGATGGCAGGGATCTTCCCCCGCTGGATGGCGAGATCTGGCGCCGACCTACAGTTGGCTAGAGGGGATTCCCCCTAATCAGGAATCTCCCACGAACGGGGCACCGCTCCAGCCGGGACAAGCTCTAAGATCCCGACCGGTCCCGGAATATGTGGTAGTGTACTGCATATTAGTGTAAGTGTGTGTGTAAGGGGAGAGGATAGGACAAGGAAGAGGAAGGACATTGCGCGCGGTCCGTGGCTCGTTTGGTAGGGTACTGCTCCGGCATTCGCCTGGTGTTGATCGGAGAAACCACGGAAAACTACCGATCAGAGCAGCCGGCCGCTAGAATTCTCCTCCAGACAGCGACTGAATTCGACCTAGCTGAAAAGCTAGTGTCGAAAATCCTGCCACCATCAGGACTCGAACCTAGGACCTCGCGGTGAGAGACGCTGCAGTGATATCAGTTGATGTATTGATATACCGCTCCCGGTGCTCTGTTATACCTTTCTTGCCGTCTTAGAGATAGTTTTTATTATCATTTCTTCACATTAGTATACTTCAATTTAAAAGACATTTAAAACTTTTATTTATAGTACAAACTATTCAACACTCACCATCTTCAGTTAAACGAAGATAAGTGAATGTTGAACAGTTTGTGATATTAATGAATTTCACAAGTGTCTGTCTATAAAATTGAGGTGTGCCAATGTAAGCAATTACAAATGAAAAAGAGACACTCATAATAACCAAAATTGGTTTTACTTCTTCTCTTCTTCCTATCTTCATTTCTTCACATTCTTACTTTGTCTCCTCCTTTTACTCTCGTCTATTCATGTATTATATTTTTCTTTCTTTTATTTCTACGTGTTGATTTATTATTTTTACTTTCTCTTCTTCTTCATCACCTCTTCATCTCCTCTTTTTTATTTATTTCTCTCGGCTATTTTCTTTCCTTTGTTTTATTTCCTTTTGACGCTTTTAGCTCCTTTCTGTATATTTTTTACTGGTTCTTTGTTTCTACAATGCGCGTTCGCTGACATGGTGCATGCTTAACCTGAGAACGTCCGGAGTTTTAGTGTCATCGTTTGACTTCTCTCAATGACATGCTTTCCGTCACCCTTCTTCTTGATCTGATTTTATTTAGTTTTGTTTAGTTGGATTTATTTCTTACTTTATCCTCTCATTTCGCATAATTTTTCGTTCGGGTTTAGGTTATATTGTGTTCACAGCTTTATATCCCATTGCTGTGCATGAAACGAAGTTTTACATCCTGTAATTTGTTTCTCATGACCAGTGAGACTTAGCTTGTTGACTCAATAGCAAACTTTCTTCCTCTGAATCTTACTTCCCATTATTTGTTCTATTTCTTTTCAATTGGTTTGCTTCAACTCCAGTATGCTACAAATACATTTTTATAGCCTTAGAAGCAAACCTTGGCTTGCATCATTCATATTTCGGGCATTCAGTAACGGTTTACTTTATTTTGGTGATCTCAGTTTGACACACACACACACACACACACACACACACTCGCCTCATTTGCTTTGCTTTGATTTGCTTTAGCAATTCTGTCTTTGCATTGCCGGGCTTAGCCTCCCATTACTTTCGCTTTTTTAATACAAAACTATTGTAGTTTTCAAAAGCTGGTAAAAATAATATTTATATTACCCATACAAGATATGATAGAAAAATATAGTCTACAGTACTGATGCAATTTTAAAGAACTGAATGTACGCTCAAAAGCATGCAGAAAAGGTTTTAAATATAAGATAACCAAAATTCAACAGATTTATGATTGTGGAATAATCTTTCTAATGCTTTTGCTTCAATCCGTACAGAATGTTGGTACAAATACTCTCCAGAACGAACAAGTCGACGTTTATGGACAGTGAGTCCTCAATAAACCACTTTTCTCAACCCTCGAATAGGAGCGTGACAAAACGAGTAACACCATTTCGTTTGTGTGCCGAGCTCCTACAGGCAGAATAGTGAGCGCTGATGGAAGGCTGTAAAGAAAGAGGTCAAACGCTGTGGCGACAAATGGAAGGGGCGTGGGCGGGGGCGCCGAGGCGCCGCCTATCGGGCAGGCGGCGGAATGCCCCAGGGCATTTTCTTCCGTTACGCGCGGAGCAAACACAATTCCGGCGCATGCGACCAGAGACTGCTGTGTGCCTTGTAAACATGCAGCGAATTTACCTCATAGACCCCGCCCGCCCTCCGCCGGCTCACTTGTCCGGCCATCCGCCTGCAAACCCTTCCGCCAACCCGCTCCCGCCTACCCAACTGCCCACCCACACACCGGTGAACGCCTCCACTGACCCAAATCCCCGTCTCCTCACCCGCTTCCGACTTGCTTTCCCGCCGGTCTTGCCGTCATTCCCTCCGTCCGCACGATCGCCCATTTTTCTAGCAAACCCATTCAAACACACCCTCTCAGGCCTTACCGTCCCTCGATCCGTCCCCCATCCGTCCCCCCATCCGTTCCTCATCCGTCCCCCCATCCGTCCCCCCATCCGTCCCC
>BLKR01003390.1:0-98738 GCA_011170035.1 Teleogryllus occipitalis
AGATAGCTCTGCAGGCATAAAAAAAATACCCGAAACAAAAAAAGATGAATATTAAAGATCCATTTACAACACAAAAATTTATCAACACAATCAGCTATCTTTAGAATCAATACTAAATGACTGAACATATGGTTGCCAAATAATTTTTGGACAGAAGGATAACCTGCATCAACAAATAACAATGCACTATGACATTCAACTGGAAGTTTAATTCAGAATTGCATTCTTTTTTTCTATTTTCTTTTTTTTATGATAGCTCTTGGACCTCTGGTATTATTTAAAATATTTGAAGCCTCTGATTGAACGGTAATTATTTTCCTCTTCCATAAACTATTAGCTATCGACTACAGAGAAGTTTTAATAGAAGAGAAAATGAGGATACTGAATTCAAAATATGTTCTTGCTCAAATAATCTATCCCAATGACAAGCAATTACTTATCAATTCTTTAAAACAATTAATGTTGATCATAATTATTTTGGCAATAGGAGGTAACAGATCAACATCTTTCACTTAATTGGTGAGGAAACCTCTATGAACGAACTGTGACAAATGGAGAGATGACTCTTTTTGCCTAACAAAAGTATTAGAAATTAGATGAATAACGTTATTCCATAGTAAAAATTAAATTTTCTATGTATGTATATTGTATTTTTAAAGAAGAAACTGGTTATTTAACACAGATTTAGTATTATGTAATTTTGTTCTATTATTTGTCCTTAATACAAAAGAAGACTTCAAAATTAAATCTTGTGACTTGTTACATGATTTTCATAGATCTCTCTCTCTCTCTCCCCAATACAATATTACCTTATAGCGAGTAATTATGACTGGAATATTACAAAGCATTTTGAAACTAATACTGACAATAATTTACAAGAAAAAAACAACAAAAAAACAATTTGCTGAACACTCATCTCCACTCGACCATTTCTATAAAAACAATACACTATAACTTCTCTTAAACAACTTTTCCATTACTCTCACTACTTCACATTCATTTGAGGTTTTAAGAACCATTCTGTACACATAAAGTAAAAAATTAAATCACAGCCTATCCAATAAAAGATTGAAACAAAGAAAATTGGCATGACTGATGCTCGTGATTATAACACAGAATTAAGTTGAAGTTATGACGACTTTTTAAATAACATCCTATTTACATATTAAAGGAAATAACCTGTATAAAAAGTTTCTGAAGTGTCAACTTCATAGGAAAAATAGCCTCCATTTAATTGTCCCCAACACTTGCTGAAAAGTTTCAGCCAACTGTACTGTTTTCATGATTAGATTGCAGCTCTACTGTTGCATGGCTGCACACTTAGAGGCCATGTGTTACCTTGCATCCCATATTTCATTCATTGATTCATCTGCTAATTCTTCTGATGGAAGGACCTTCAAAGCCCTCAGTGCTTCCAAGTAGAACGTAAGTTCAGCAGTTACAACCCTTAAAAAAATTGACAGAAATTATTATGATAAATATTTTTTGACATTCTCATCATTCATAAAATATTATTGTGCTGCAGTTCTCAATACCAGACAGGTAAATAAAGTGCTAACCTAACATTAAAAACTCTCTTAATGCATCCATTGCAAATTATGTAGAAAATGCTGAGCTAATAAACAACGATTATGAAATTTAATCAACACTAGCTGAAGTATCCTGCATTGCCCAGGTACTTATTTTTTACTTTTGCCTATTGCACAGGAAGAGGAATGAATTCTATCAATAGCGTAACTCTCCCTAGCCTACCCTGGCCAGTGCCACACTACCTTTGGGTCTTTGGACCCCTTACTCAACCTTGCCCTGGCCTGGCCTAGCCTGTTCTGCTTTGCCTGGCCCCACCCCTGCCATGCTTGCTATGATCACCTTTGCTGCCATATAGTTGCTTTGGGTTGCTGTAAAAAGAAGCATTGTGGCGTACTCCTTGGAAACTTCCAGTAATAATTTTGACCTGGAATTTCTCACAGCAATATGGTACTATGAGAATGAAAAAATTACAAAGCATTTAGTAGGAAATTTTCTGAACTTACAGAAATGTTTAACAATGGATTTCTTCACCCTTTTCAAAATATTCACCAAAAAATAAAAGAAAACACCTTAAATTTAGCTCTAAGGGTTAGCAGAGGGGAGACATTTTATGAAATCTCATGCTAACCGTTAAATTTCTTTGCTTTAAAGGTCACACGTACAACATTTCATCAAGATCTGAATAAAACTGTAGATTTGTATCAAAAAACCTAAGTGCCTCTCATTGTAATAATTTTTAAGAAGGCAGCCTAAGTTATGCCTGACTAGACACTCAATTTTCAAGTGAAAATAGCATTGAAATTGATTAAACCCCAGACAGGCAGACAAAAATTGTAAAAATAAAAGATTTCGTTTTTGTATCATATCCAATCCATCAACTGACAATAATTTTATGATGCGAGTTTTTATAAAAAATCTTAATTTAAAATAATACAATTGAAATTTTGTGGATTAAATCAAATTCTCATGATAGTAACAAAAAACTTCAAACTTACCCATGTTGTGGCCCACCATTATTGACAATATTCATTTTCAACAATTGCTCTCGTAGCTTTGCTTTAAAAGCTTGATGCACACTTCTATATATACTTAACACCTGAGTTTCTGGCAGAATACTAGCCACTGCTTCATGCAGCTTTGTAAGATGCCTATAATGAGTAAATAAATAATTCTTAATTCATTTATAATATATGTATGTTACTAATTTCCAATGCCTGCAGTAACTGAAAGAAAACTACACAGTCTGTGGCCATGTGAGAAGGGTCTGTGATTTCCCCGGAACTCAGGATTGAAACAATGAAACAGTTTCAATTTTTATTGAAAATGCAATATTTGATGTCTATTCTCTTAGTATGCATCACTACTTACAATACAGCTGATATCACATGACAGAAAGACACCAAGGAAGAGGCTGTCTGCCATTAAAAATTTACTTTTTGTGTGTTGTGTTATGCAACAAGTTTTTTGGTATTCTCCGTTTTTAAAGAACTGTTGTACTGTACTATGTATACTATAATGTTACTGTAGTATTCATAAAGATTGTTTTGTTAAAATATTTAATTTATTGTAATGTTATACAAGAGTATTTTATTTGTTGTTCTTGAGCAGTGTGAGTGTTGAGCATATTTTGAAAAACCATTTTATATGTTTTTGGTCAGCAGAATTTTTGTTCATGCAGGCCACTAGTTATTAATACTTTATAGATAATAAGTATATAAATGTTCATAATATTAATTTTCTATACAAATGTATATTGTAATAATATATTTTCAATAAAGAAATTAATGTAATAAAAGTTGTTACTCTAATGCATTACCTCGATATGTTGCGGAAGGTAAGTGATGGAACAGGAGGTCTTGCTTCCCAATGTGTCAGCTGTCCCACAACAAGTGTGCTGATTATAGATAAAACTTTGTCATCAACCTCCTTTGCATGAGACTGAACATTTTTTTTCACACTGTCCAAAGCCCCAACCCCACCACTAGCTCGATATGAAGAATGCTGATTTTCCATAAGACCTGCAAGTTAATAATGAACAGAAGAACTATTTAAGAAAAATATCATACTACACTAAATGATCATTAACACAATTAGTCATCCATATAATAATTGTTTTTTTGAGATTATTAAGGGTCTTATTACTTGGGAGTAGGTTAAAAATGAGTGACTATTCAAATGAACCTGCACAACACATCCTGACAATTAAATTTATAGGAAAGAACTAAATTAAAAAATTAAGTATAACTCATTTACATTACTGAGTGTCAATTAGTTATGAAAGAATGCTTTATTTAAGAAAATTAATGTTACGTCAATGTAAATCCATTAGAATTATAATTTCAGTGCTTCAAGAAAATACTTTTGCAGTTTTGTTTGCCTTTCAGTCTTAAAACAACTTCTGTCATCCTAGCGGTGAGGCATGACATTTTTGCATGACAGTCAATGATCTTGGGTGTCCAGGTGACGCCGCGTCGAAGGCTGTGTTGCCGACGTTTTGACCATCTTGTCGTGGTCTTCCTCAGGGCTGTTGTGTTCACACAACACAGCCTTCGACGCGGCGTCACCTGGACAGCCAAGATCATTTACATGACTCTGGCCGCGGAAGCCTACGACTTCACTTTGCATGATAGTCGGCCAGTATCTGGGGTTTTCTTTCCGAAGCATCAAAGAAGGAGGGTCATGATATCCTAGGGTGTTATATTCTCAAAACCACATGGGCATTTCCGCTACTTTTTCATGTTCTTCTCAATAAATCTTCAGGACACACTTAAAGCAATATTGGAATTGAAATTGCTTTACATATCTTTGGTTTTAAGGCAAAATTAAAATTCATTCAATCCCATAAATTGAAATGAAATTATTATTCTAAAATTCATTTAGTATTTGATTATAATTCACAATAATTAACCCGATCCGATGTCCACGAGATGCAGCTGGGGTACACTGTCATTAGCTTGCAATAACCCATCAGCTACTCAGTGCTGGGAATCTGACGCATTGGAACTCTTTGTAATGGCTCTACCAGACTTGAATTACTAAATATTGTCAAACTTTCAAATGCAAACAATGCAAAAACAAATCAGGCAATACTAGACAATGCTACTCACCCATTAAATGATGATGATATGCACATAAATTATGGTTCTACATTATTTAAATTCACAAAAATGTATATCATTTCTCTTCTAAAATGATAACATGTGACATTTGGACGTTTTGTTACCATTGTATTGACATTCATGAATTTATCACATAAGTATGTGTATATATTCCTAAAACTCCTACATTAGAATTAGAGCATATAGTTCAGTCATCCTGTTGAAGTGGCAAATTTCTGAATGACTATTGTAGAAATTCTTTTCTGCTCATTTGGATTCAAAGAGTTCTTTTTCAAATAATAGAAGAGACAAGCTACACATTTGCTCATCTCCTTGTGTACATCTTACATAATTAATGCAATATTTTTAAAGCAAAAAGCTGCTTTCTAATGATGCTGCTGGAGCAGGTATCATGCATATTAATTTAGCTAAATGGAGAAGTTCCTTAAATGCGTAGGCAACACTTTCTTCTTCCAAAAAATAAACCGTTTTCCCTGGAGAATTGTCTTGGAAATGTAATTCCATTAAAAACAATCAGCTAGGTACAGCCAAAATTCTACAAAAGCGGTGATGACTCGGGTGCTTATCACCATGCAAAGGAATCAAGAATGAACCGCCCAAACGAGTCATCTTGATCGATGGTGAATCTCAATTCAATGTGGTAACGATGAAGAATCCTTTACATGCTTCTTGTTTCATTACTATTTCTCAGCTGTTTTTTTACTATTACCATTAAATATCTGTAAATTTTTTCCTAAATTCAATTATTCTCTAAAATATTAAAAATGCTTTATTTATATAATTTTGTTTGGTCATCTATTGATGACCGGACACCTCCTCACTGTGTCAACTGAAAAACAATTCCATTCTAGTGAGAAATAAAAGTCATGTGAAGAGCTGCCATTTCCAATTTAACATTTAAAGTCATCATCTTGAACAGAAATTTGAAAGAGCAGATTTTATCGACCTTCCTTGAAAAGACCGCTGGACAGACTTTCTAATGGCACCTCTGTAAATCAATGCTTTTTCTTATTTTCTCTACACCAGTCTCTCTTTGACCCTTTCTATTCTCCCCCCTCTCCTCATTGCAAAAAGCTACAGACCTGTTGGCTTTTATATTTTTGCTAGGTTTGCTCCATTGTGTGCTATAGACAATTTGATTTTCATCTTCTGACAAACAATGACACTTTCCAGCAGAATAGTGCACTGTGTCAATAGCAGCAGTGATATGGTGGAGATGTCCACATGGTCCACATGGTGGGAAATGTAAGTTACCGAGACGCTGTTTAACTTCATTCTCTTTTGTTTTTCGACTTTCTTGCCTACTACAATTTACAGAGTAAAGAGACACAATTGTTATGCAGCAGCGGAATGGCAATTTTACGACCGAAAAACTCATATTGTAGGTCCCTTATATAGAGGAAGTAGATAAATGTTGCTCCTATATGTAGTAAATTACTTCCTCTAATACATTATTTAGTTAGAATCCATGTTTCGTTTTTGTTTTTTTGTCATTTTTGTTTTAGGTCCTTGACACCTTGTGGCGCTTTTACCTCACAATATCTCATGGCACTAAAATTTAATAATTTGTTTTTCCAGTTTCTTGCAATGAGGTCTCATTCTATTAAAGTGTTGTGAATTGTTGACATTGTACTTCTTTGATTTTTGTTCTCTCCTGGTATTTCTTTAGATCTTCAGGTTTTGTTTTATTTGCCAGTTTTCCTATAGCAATTTGAATTTTGAACCTTTTTTAAATCACTCTGTTAATTCCATTACGATTTCATTTTTTTCATTTTTAGATGGAGATACACGGCTAAAAATACAAAAAAGGAATATGGTAAAGATGAAGAATGACTATTAGGTTAATAAGAGTTAGTTATATTACTTGGAAAATGTTTCTGCAAAAATTTACTATTACTCACAAACGTCTTCTTCATGTATGAAAAAGGAATGAAATGAAATTAATTAAATTGGCAGGAACAACAAACTGTTCAAAACAACAAAATCTTCTATTGGAAAATAATTGGGGGTATATTGTTCATATTAACCCTTTAACACCCAATGTCCTCATTTGAGGATGCACATCAACTCAAATTTGCTTCTTTTGCAATACTTTGTGAATTTTATTTCTTCAATAGATATTGACATCCTAAATGAAAAATATAAGCAGGTTTATTCATTTCTGATTACTAGATGTCGATTTAGCATGGCACACTCTTGGCCAGGGTGTATTCATGACTTGCATAGTTGTTATATGCCTGTGGTTAAGCTGGATGGAGAGGCTGGTGTAAAGCAAATAGTGGTTGATCCGTACTGAAGTTGATGGGGCATATGTAGCTAAGTTCTAACGGTTTCGCTTCTTCTAATAGAAAAAATGCTCATATAACCAACGATTTGGACTTTAGCACTCTAGTAGTAATTATTTAGCAACTCAACAATTTTTTAGCACTAAAAGTTGCAAAAACATGCCGGTAGAGGGCTCCAACAATGACTGTGCGTGCACGAACACAAGGACCATGGGCGAGTGCCATGTACACAAAATTAATTTGGGTGTTAATGGGTTAATGAAGAATACTTTTCAAATTACTGCACATCAATTAGTTTGGAAGTGAATATGAACGAAAGGATACATGACAGAAATAAAGTTCAGCAGTTTTAAAATTTGATGTTAAAAAATCTCATTAAAGGAACAATAACAAACTTCTAAAACTTGATATTAGAAATGCAGAACTAAGGGATATTTAATATTTGGGCTATTTAAATGGTGTCAATTTCTTAACAAATCTGCTGAAACTTCATTCAGATTTTAGTTTGCTCATTGGGGATATATGGTTCGGTACAGTATTATCTTCATTCTACAGTGGGAAAACGTCAGAAGCTGTAAAAGGATGGTTGGAATTAACATTCTAGCAGTATGTTACAGAGGAAGACCTAAGAATGCCCAATGAAATACCACTTGTGCATAACACAGTCTAGGAAGCCTACATAACTAATGAAAGTTGGTTTACCCTGAAAATGGACCTTCACGCGCGGTATCAACCACAGAAGCAACTGAAGCGCACGTGAAGTTAATGCCAAATTGGTGCTAGTGATTGTCTTCAAGCCGGCTACATGCAAAGCTCCTGCACCAAGAACTAGTTGTGAGCATTTGGAGTTGAACAACTGAAGTAATTCAGCCAAATGTCGACACAAATTGACAGCCATTAATGCCAACTCTTGTGCACACGTACAGTATTCTGCAACCATTTTCAACAGCAACAATACTGTCCTGCAACAGGAGAAATAATGAATAAGATTTTATAATTACTATAAGGAAAAACAATAATTAAAACTGAAGTTTTTTTACTGCTTAAACAAATAACCTCTATTCTTCTTTGTGCCACAGCACTTCTTTACAAGTAATATGTACTGTTACACTGTACAAAATTAATAAATAACAAATAAAAAACCTCAATACAATGATATAAACAACACTGGAGTACTGATTGCATCCACATATCACCAACCTTGTCCAGAAGTAACACTTACAAATATAATTATGGATTTTGCTAACTGCTTAAAGGATTACTTTTATTAACAATTACACTAAGTTTTTTATCATATAAACAAAGCGTACAAAGCAACTTATATATTGCTATTGGGTTCTCAATAATTTTTAACATGCACAAGTACAATACCCAAACCTATGAATAAGTAGCTTCTGCAAAAGATTACAAAGAAGACTGCAGAGGTTTTCATTATAAATGAACCTAACATTCAACATAAAATCTTCACAATACATTTCCAGTTTATTATCATTAATTAAAAAAAAATTACTACTATGCTTAGCAAAAGAAAAACACTAAAAAAATAACTTTTGGTCCAATTATACCAAGGTCTATCTAAATAAAATTTGCACAAAATTTCTGCTTTCCATTGTAAAGAATCAAATTTTTTGGTTAACTCACACAACAATTTATTTGCAAAGTCCCAAAATGGATAACTTCATTTACTTGAATATTGTATGACTGAAAATAAGACAACTCCCTATTTTTGAAAACGCTTCCTGAAATTTTTTAAAATTTCAACTAATTCTACTTCTTTAATAACTATTAATTAGAAATTCACTTCATTTAATGTATGACTAGTCAAGTTGAAGTCGTAGGCTTCTGTGGCCAGAGTCATGTAAATAACTTCTCTGTCATGGTCTTCCTCAGCAGACCAGCTCTGAGGAAGACCATGACAAGATAGTTGAAATGTTGGCAACACAGCTTTGATGCGGCATCACCCAGACAGCCAAGATCATTTACATGAATAGTCAAGTTGCCAATGCCAAGCTCGTCACCAACAAAATCTCCACCAAGTTCTTCATCCGTTTTCACGTTGCTTACTTCAATGCCATTTGATTAAGATTCCCTTACTAAGCCTGTTCAAAAATATTGGTCTGAATTGTCTGGCACAGCCAAAAAAAAATGCCCAGAAACATCCACAAATATAATTAGGTATTGTACAGGATGATTCTAGAAGGTATGAAATGTCTGACTCAGGTATATAGCCTAAAGAAAGTTTAAAAACTTATGAAAACCGTTTTCACCTGTTTTATGTTTTGAAATGAAAGGCATTGTAATTTCCCAAACCAGTCAGATTAATTACTTGATTGACTGATTTAGGTTTAAAGGCTTCAAGAACTATAGTAATTGACACTCATAGCAAATAATTTAAAACTGTGAAATAAATTATAAAACCACCATACCAAACGCAACTATCACACTTATTACAACCACACAAGTAATTTACTTATTTATTTATTGATTAGAGTTTTTATTTTAGAGTTTACTTATTTATTAATTAGAGAATCGGGTCATATCAACCACTGAGGTCATTAGTCCCATAAAAGCACTACACGTTTTTATCGTGTGGGGTGGCGGGGATCTTCCCCCGCTGGATGGCGAGATCCGGTGCCGACCTACACGTCAGTTTGCGGGGGGGGGCACAACCGGGTATTCCCCATCAGCGGGGTATCGCCTAAGGCTGGACAAGCTCCAAGTTCCCGACTGATATTGAGGATAGAAGAAGGAAGAGGAAGGAAAGATTGCGTGCGGTCCGTGGTCCGTTTGTTACGGTACTGCTCTGACCTTCGCCTGATAAGAGAAACCAAGGAAAACTACCGATCAGAATAGCCGACCGCAAAAATTCTTCAGACAGCGGTTACACTCGACCTGCAATCTAGCTAGTATCGAATATCCTGTCACTGACGGGACTCGATCCCTAGGACCTTGCAGTCAAAAGTACTGTAGTGACATCAACTGATGCCCTGAGCAATTTAAGCCGGTACATGTAAGTTAAAATTAAGACCTAAAGGCTACATAAATCATATTAAACAAAAGTGCAAGTATCATTAATAATAATAATAATAATAATAATAATAATAATAATAATAATAATAATAATAATAATAATAATAAAGCTCTAAGCTCCCGATCGGTCTCCCGGCATGTATCGCAGTGTAGTGCATGTGATGAAAGTGTGTGCAAGGGGTGAGGATAGGACTAGGAATGGAAAGGAAAGATCGCGCTCGGTCTATGGTCCGTTTGGTAGGGAACTGTTACGGCATTCGTCTGGTACTGATAGGAGAAACCACGGAAAACTACCGATCAGAGCGGCCGGCCCCTAGAATTCTCCACCAGACAGAGACAGAACTCGACTTAGCTATCTGGCCAGTGTCGAAAATCCTGCGACCGTCGGGACTCGAACCTAGAACCTCCCGGTCAGAGGCACTGCAGTGACATCAGATGATGCCCTGAGCCACCTTTCGATCCGAACCATCCTTCCATCCGAGATTGCCACGGCACTTAGCGAACTCGGCTATCCGGATCGGCGGCGGTGGGATTATTATAATATAGAACAATAATATTATCTCTCAAACCAAATGGTAAAGTCCACTTTCCTGCAGAAAGGAAAAGAGGTTCGAGAGCACGGACTAGTCGCTGACGAGCACCTCCCGCAGAGCGCTGCCATTGTCTGTGGCGGTAGCACTTAAACTTCACACAAAGTACAAGGTCATGTTTCGCTGTGAGGTCCAGGTCCGTCTTGCAAATCTTGAAGATGGGGGAGGTTCACCTCGCAGGAGTACCCCAATGCGAAAAGTGGCAATGACCAATCCGTACAATCATTAATAGACCGAGAGCCAGCAAGAAAATCGACGTATGATAAGCTCAAAGCTAAAACTTTTTGAGTAGTTAGTGTCATGAGGATGAGGGAAACAAGTATGGCGGGCTGTGTCGACATTGCGCTGCACAATTTTTTGAATGTGTCGAAAAAACTATGCGATTCTGGAACGGGTACACCGCTAATTTTTGTTGTATATTGTTCGTTAGATAGCCAAAGTGTGAAAGAATTGTATGCCATACCGATGTGGCGTCTCAATTATTATTGAATTCAGTGTCATCTTTTTAATGCTCTCTTGTATAACGAGCTTAAAGCTATATTTTTATGACCTAATGGTAGACAATTATTTTTCATTGCCGAATATGATCACGCCATACTGTTTCGGCGTCTTCATGTAGCCGCCCTGCTGATTCAAAAATGTTTAATTTGTCACTATACTTACGTGGCATCTGAGGGTATTATCTTCAAGATGGAACAAGGCACGGCTTTTTGCGTCTTTCTCGGTCCTGCCGCTAGTCGCTTGATCTGCAGCACTGCTTGATACGGTCGCGATAATGCGACATCTTGCGGCTGGATCAAGAAACGCAAAAAGTCGTGCCTTATTCCATCTTGAAAATAACATCCTCAGATGCCACGTTAACTAAAACGAGTGTAGTCCATGTACGTACCATAGGTACAAGTAGGTGCTTTTTTTGAACCCCCCGTGATCCATTTTGATAAATAGATGGAATGCCACACTGATAAGACGTCATTAAATGGCCGCTGTTGGCACATGGGCGTCAAAAATTCAAATTTGGCACCATACTTGGAAATCTATCATTTATAACAATTCCTTGGCGCTAATTAACAGCAAAGGGCACACATTTTAAACGTCGCGCGTTGGACTGTTTCTGTAAAAACTGCGGGCTGGCTTCCAGAGAGAAAGGCAAAGACGTTTTTCGTATGAAACTCATTGGAAGGACAAACTGCTTTGAAAAGTTTGAACTGTTTTCATAGATGCTCACACGATTGCGCGAGCGACTGGGAACTCTATTGTTGACACTTCAGAGAATCATATGCATTTCTAAATAAGACGCCACGGGAGAACCTTCAGCCGAGCGGTTTCACGAAGGATCGCCTCATCAGTAAAAAGCTTAGTAATTCACTTCTTGGCTGCATTGAAAAATTAGTTTTTTGACTGTTGGTAGTGGGGACTATCTTACAATCGTGCAGACTCCGATAATCACACATGTTTTGGCGGGGACACTTGCCTGAAAATGTATTACGCCCGAATTACGACAGAAAACGATTTTTTCGCCAAGGTAACACTGACAACTTCTTCAATACTCAGTAATTCTTACGCCGAGGAAACTAATAGTTCTTAAATAATTGCCTTTCAGAATTTTCTCTTGTGACAAGCGAGGAAATTTGGTAAGACTTGTTGTCAGCCTGAATCATCGTCTGTTGCTTTCCCAAAACTCTGATGAAGCTATTTTGCTGACTCAACAGCCGCCATACAGAAAAACAACAACAATTTTTTCAAAATTCTCATAAAATCATTGACAAGCGCTGAAAAATTATTGTATGGTCTTAACAACAATAAAAAAATTGAAGTAAATGGTTGATTGCGTAATATGCAGCATAGCATGACAAAGAAACAATATAATTTATTTTAAAAAATAATATATGGTATTTTTATATAGTTCTTTTAGATAGATTTATATGGAATGCCACTGAGTAATCTTGAATATTTTCTGGGTTATCAAAAATGTAGGTGTCAAAATTGTCTCTTTAGCAGATAGAGACAATTTACTTTTTTGCCTTAATTGTCGTTACCTCTGTCTGTGGAACAGACAAAATGTGCTTTCATACAAAGAATTCAAGAACATGTTAATAACATCAAGGAGACTGGCACAAAATTAACCTCAAATTTTCGACATTGCCATTATTTTCATTATTTCAATTTTGAAAATTTTGGAAAATGAACCCAGAAAATATTCAGGGTTAGTCCTGCAGACATAACATATTAAAAAACATATCATTAATGCCATGTTGGAATCAAATTTTTTCAAGAACATTTCTGGCAATGTTCTCTCTAAAATGAAGAATACCCTAAAACGTGTATAATTGTGATATTTTCCATATTTGTTTAGGTGTACTCTTTCCATGATCTGTTTCTTTCCACTTCCATCTCTGTTTATTCCTGATTTTTGTTCGATTTCATTGTCATTTTTTGCGAATGATAACATCTAAATTTTATGTTAATCTGCTCCCTCTCAATTCATAATTCCCCTCCTTCTTCTTCTTCTTCTTCTTCTTCTTCTTCTTCTTCTTGAAGGGAGGATATAAATATTTACAATGTGAATGTTTCCCCTTATTTGTGTTTATTTTGGATGTAACTTTGGAAGGATCCCTCCCGATTAAGATAGTAAAAAGTTCTCCTAAATCAAATGACATATGAGTAATAATAGTTATAACTCTAACATAAAAATAGTATTTTGGAAAGTTTTCTTGGCCCCATCGCACCACCCAAATCCTCTACAGTGAGAAACGTATTTTTTTAAAAATATGTTTCGATGACACTATTTTATCTGACTGGAAAAATAAGAAAATAATTTATACTATGACAAACACATTTATACTATTACACATTAATACTATTAGAAACATTTTTACTTTCTCGCTACCACTTACGCAGTAGAGAGAAAGTTATGTAATGCTACGCGAAAAAACGGCGAATTTTCGGCAGAAAAACTGTCATTACCGAAACGAAAAAGAGCATAAATCCAGTTGCTAAATTAAAAAAAAAAAATCGTATAATACTTGTTTTAGCCAGAATACATGTTTTGTGGGTCCTTGATACCGAAAAATCGATTGACGGTAAAACGTACGTCCGTAGGTCCATCCATCCGAGCGTTTAGTGTATGTGAACAACACTAGCATCTAAACCATGCGGAGGATTTTTCCCAAATTGAAGAAATCC
The DNA here is from genome assembly GCA_011170035.1 of Teleogryllus occipitalis. Lineage (NCBI taxonomy): Eukaryota > Metazoa > Arthropoda > Insecta > Orthoptera > Gryllidae > Teleogryllus > Teleogryllus occipitalis. The sequence goes on from BLKR01003390.1 coordinate 13,738, forward strand.
CTGCCGATCTGGCCTGAGTCGAAGCTCTGCGGTTTTGAAAAATATTCATTAATTTACATGAACCCTACTACATTTTTAAATTTTTTCAAAAATGGCTACAATTTTTTTCTTTAAATTTCTTGTAAGAATAAAGTAAAATATACTTATAAAAGTGGCTTAAGTCCAATTTTCATTTTAAACTCTCTATTTTCGATAATTGTAAAGTTTGAATTTTTTGGACTGGCGCCTTCCACGGCTACAAAACTGAAGATGGAGATTTTTCTTTAAAATTAAATTTGTTGTCATTAATTAGTTCTCTCATTACGGTCATGTACATTTTTTGAAACTTTTAGTAGTTTTCGCGCAATATTGCGTGAAATATGTGCGGGCAACATGTGCCTGCAATTTTAAAACATAACAAAAACAAGATTTTCTCAAAAAGGCTCCAATTTTTTTTTTTTTTTTAACTTTTGGTAGGGTTAGTGCTACATGAACTCTATGAGATGACATAAACGCCATATTATATCTATTCCTTTGTTTTTTCAAAAATTACAAGAAAGTCGTTTTACTTGTCTGTCACGTTGATAACATTTTCATTAGCGACGAATTGTCCACATTATTATATTTACAAGTAAACGTGCTTTAAATGATGTCATGTAAAGCTTCTCGAAAACCCAAAAGTTTTCTGCAAAAACGATCTCAATTCCGCAATTTCAGAAACGCTCAAATGCCATTTTCTCAAAAACGGCTCCAAATTTTTTCTTCAAACTCTTCGTACTGTGCTAAAAGCACTGTTTAAGAAGACATAAAAGTCATTTTGATGTATTCTTTTGTTTAAAAAATATACCAAAATGTAATTTTTTTGAATATCACTCACGTCTTTAATACGCATATTTCCACTGATTTGTGTAAGTTATTACATTTGTGAGTGAGTGAGTTTCAAATGACTTCCAATGAAGTTTTTCGATAACTCTAAAAGATTTCTGTGAAAAAGTTTGAAATTTTGCATTTACAGTAACGCTTAAATACTATTTTCTTAAAAACGGTTCCAAAGTTTTAAACAAAAATTTCCTTATAGAACGAATTTTACTCTTCTTTCATATTTTTAAAGTAATATTTCGGTTCTACCATTAAGAAACCGAAAAACTGATTTTTTTAAAATGTACTTTGAGCGATGATAGATTGGCAGAGCAGCTGGCAAGAGGATGGGGCAAGATTGTAAAGCTGGCCCAGACCAAAGAAATTAGAAAACTAACAAGAACGAGAAAGTCTGTGCCATTCTGTAGCACCATTAGTTTCAATTGCTGCGCTGTAGTTAAAAACTAAGAACAATTTTTACCATTTCCCAGTCTTTAAATTACATTTGCTTTAAATACCTTTTGAAAATGGTTCTGTTGTCCAAAAATATGAAATTTTTTTGTTAACATAATGGAACCGACATTATGATTAAAACAACAGATTCGCGTTTATAATAACAGCAAATGAAATTATTATACTAACATTGAATATAACAGGAAATATTCAGTAGAGATATCAGGTTTGCTTTCTACTTTTTTGTATACATACGTATAGGAAGTAACATACGGTAGTATACGTAGTATAGAGAAAGTTATGTAATGCTGCGGATTATCGATTTCGAGATTTCAACGGAAATACACGATCTCCTGTTACCGAAGAAGTGTTTTTTTTCCCTCCAAAACGTCCTTCCTTTCGTCCGTATGTCCGTGAACACTACTAGTGCCTAAATCACGCGTAGGATTTTTCAAAATTGAAGAAACCCCTGTCCATCTGGCTCTAGTTGAAGCTTTGAAATTTTGCATTTTTTTAAAAAAAAATTGGAGAACTTTACATGAAGGGCCCCGGACAGATTCAAAATTTAAAAAATTTCAAAAACTTTTGGTAGGAATAGGGCGAAATGCGCTCAATAAGATGGAATAAACGCCATATTGCTCTATTCTTTTGTTTTTTCAAAAATTACAAAAATTTCATTTTTTGACTTGTCTCTCACGTCGGTAATATTTATATTTGAGGCGATTTCTTTACATATTTATGAGTATATGTGCTTTAAACAATGTCATATAAAGTCTCTCGAAGAGTCAACAGATTTCTACAAAAAGAGCCCAAAATTCCGCATTTTAAGAAACGCTCAAATGCCATATTCTCAAAAATGGCTCCAATTTTTTTCTTCAAACTTTTCCAACGTATAGTGCTAATTGCACTGTTTAACAAGACGTTAAGTTCATTTTGGGGTCTTTTGTTGTTTTTTTAAAAAATTACACTAATATTTTTTTTTAATTTCTCTCATGCAGTTAATGTGTGTTTTATCCGCAATTTGGAAACATCACTTCTTTTGGGAGTTAAAAGTGCTTTAAATTACTTCAAATGAAGATTTTCGAAAACTCAATATATTACTGTAAAAAAAACTTCAAATTTCGCATTTACAGTAATGCTTAATCGCCATTTCCTTAAAAACGGCTTCAATTTTTCAATGAAAATTTCTATTTGGGACGAGGTTTTACTCTTTTTTAACACGCTTGAAGGATATTTCGGTTCTATTACGAAACCGAAAAGTAGAGAAAAAGTAAAAAAAGAACTCGTGCGACGATCGATGGCAGCTGGCAATAGAACGGGGCAAGATCGTAAAGCTAGTCCACACCAACGAAATTAGAAAACTACTACGAGAAAGTCCGTGCCAACCTGTAGCACCACTAGTTTCCCAGTGTACACTTGGCATCAAACAAAATGACTGAGTTTAAGGGCGCTTTAACAGCTAAGGTCATTGGCGCCCGTGTCAAATTATTTTAAGATCAGAACGCAATGTTGCAGTGTCAAGCTAAATAAAATTAAAATTTTAAATTGAAATCAAAGTAAAACTGAAAAGGAACGTATCCTAATAAAAGAGGCTTGGCAGAAAAAAGCTAGATAATTACTTTAAAATTTCGGACTAAAAGTCAAATAACTGGCATTATCTTCTTCTCTCAGATAAGGCTGTAGAAGTTAGTCTTTCGTAAAAAGCTAAAAAGCTTGCAGAGAGAAGATTCGTCATTTGTAAGAATTTCCGCTAGCAAGGTGGTGCCTTCGGCGGCTCTCTATCTTACCACAGTGCAAGAGAACATGCTCCACGGTAAGATATATTTTGCAGTATTCGCATATAGGGATGGGTCCCCGCGGAGATTTCCGTAGGAAAAATGGCAGTGATCGATTCGAAGGCGTATTAAAATGATCTAGGATCACGAGACGAGGAAGACCAAGGGTTTATGGAATCCTTGATTCTAGTGAGCTTAAAATCAGAGTTCTGCCACTCTGTTTGCCATTCACTGAAAATAGAGTTGGATAAAGAACTTGGGGACTGTAAAGATGTCTAACACACTTTTCTTCGTGGCGGACTTAGCTGCCTGGTTAGCTATTTCGTTACCTCTAATTCCCATGTAACCAGGGACCCAACAAAATAATACACCAAATGTACAAACAAAATGTACAACAATAAACAAAAATACACCGGCGAAAAAATTAATGATGGATTTGGTGTTGGATGTTCATTGTCAGAGGGTACAAGATAAGGAAGAGATGGATTCGAGAAAGCTTTTGGAATCGCTGCAGATCACTACTTTCCTTAATGACATCGATTCAGCGAACTTAAGTGGCTCCAAGAGCGCCATCTGTGTACATGAAGTATGGCCAGGATCCATCGATTTTATCACCTGAAATTCCGATAGTAATGCACTGGGGGAGTTGAGGATTTAGGGAGGTTAGACAATCAAAGGTCTATTATGGGCCGGTGGAGTTTCCAAGAGGAAACAAGGTTTCGGGGGGTTTCACAGGGTTGGGCAATTTTATATTAAGCTTGGCCTATTATCCCCCTGGCCGAAGGGATAAAAGGCAATGACTGACTGCGACGTGACGAGACTTGACAAAGATTAAAAAGTAAAAAGCACTTTAATGGAGGATTACTCCCCAGTGCTAAAGCGCTCAACGCCCCTTAACGGGGCTTGGAGACGCGTTGCGTCAAGGTGGAAACGCAACAAATTTAAAAAAATAAAATAAAATAAAAAATAAAAAAAAGCTTCTGTAAAAGCATACGGAGACGGATTCCCGTATGGGGCAACGATGGTCTAAGTGCATACGAAATCAGATGGGTTGAGTAGAGGACTGCTTGGCGTGAGGGAGTATCCACAGTGGATAATTTCGCGCCACATGAGGCAATCAAAATATTTCGCCTTCGGCTCGGAGATGGTTCTCCAGCCTCGGCCAAGAGGCATTGTGGCATTGTGTATGGCATTGTGTATGGCATTTAATGGCTGGAGGGTTGATGGAGACGCTGACCCATACACTATGCATCCATAATCCAAAATAGGGCGGATGGGGGTCCTATACAAACGAAAGACACACGATCTGCGCCCCAAGAGCTACCAGTAAAGAGTGCGAAGGAGATTTAAGGAAGACACATCGGCCCTGTAATTTACGGATGTTTTCGCCAGGTTAGGCTCTTGTTGAATGCGAGTCCAACGAAAGTTGTGGATTAAACAAATGGAAACTGATGACCCCCAAGAAGAAGGTCTGGGTGATAATGGTGGTGAATTTTGCAGAAGTGCATGCTGTTGGATTTTAGGGAACTTCAACCCCGTTTCATCGCTCCATTCCTGCAGTTTGTTGAGCACAAGTTGTTACTGCCTCTCAATAACTTGCATGCTAATGGAGGAGCAAAAAGTTGCAAAATCGTCAACGAACAGTGATGCCTTCACAGGCTTCCGGATTACTGATGTAATACTATAGATTGCAATGGCAAACAGAGTGATGCTCAGAATCGAACCGTGGGGAACACCGTTTTCTAACTGGTGATTTAAGGATAACGTGTCACCAAGGCGGACGCGGAAATATCTTGACGAAAAAAAAACCTACTAGAAACAAAGGGAGCCGTCCCCTAAGGCCCCAAGAGTGCAAGGTGCGAAGAATACCGTACATCCAGCTGGGGTCATACGCTTTCTCTATATCGAAGAAAATGGCTACCAGGTGTTGACGTAGCACGAAAGAAAAGAAAATCTGTGTGGCAAAGGTGACTAAATGGTCCGCGGTTGACCTGTGCTTCCTGAAGCCACATTGAAGGAGTGTAAATATGTCCTTTTGTTCCAGGAGCCAGATCATTCGCTCTAAAAGCTTGCACACACAGCTTGTGAGCGAGATTGGGCGGTAACTTGAGGGATAGCCCTGTCCTTTCCTTCTTTAGAGATTGGAAGAACAATAGCTTCGCGCCAAATTCTTGGTATGGCATGTTCAGCCCAAATCATCTTGAAAATGCCGAGGAGAAAGGAACGAGCGCTTTCAGGTAGGTGTTTCAGCATTTGATTATGTATCTGGTCTGGTCGTGGAGCAGAATCTTTCGCACAAGCGAGGGCACAGGAAAATTCATTCATGGAGAAAGAGGCATTGTAATCTTCCTCCACGGGACTCGAGAAATCTAATTTGCATTTTCCAACTCTTCTTTTGTGTTTTGAAAGCTAGGAGGCTAGTGTGCGGAGCTGGAGATATGCTCGTAGGGAGAAGCCAATTCTTCGGCGATATCTTTTGGAGAGGTAAGGAGATTGCCATTTACAGAGAGGTAAGGAGATTGCCACCGATCTGTCGGACCTTTCGCCACACTACTTTAAGGGGCGTACGGAAGAGATTGATGAGATATAAGCTCTCCAGGACGCAGCCTTACTTGCCCGTATGGTCATCTAGGTCTGGCTCGGGATCTTTTATAATTCATTAGATTATCCATGGTTGGGAACATACAAAGCTTTGCCAATGCCCGGTTCCGATCATGCACCGCGGTAGCACAGTCGGCATTCCACCATGGCACAGGGGGATGTCATGGGTGATCCGCGGGATGGCAATTGAGGCCGCATGAAGAACGGCATCAGTAAAATGGACAACCATAGCATCGATATCGTTTGGGCAGTTTTCCGATACCCGAATTTCTTTCTCGGATGTTTCCCACGCAGCTCGGTGGATTAGCCAGTGAGGAGGGCGACGCAATATCGAAGTTGACCAGAATAGGGAAGTGGTCACTGTCATGCAGGTCGCCAAGGACAGTCCACTCAAAGATTGTTGCAAGAGAGGGACTACAGAGAGCCAGATCTACGGACGAGAAAGTGTTTGAAGTCACGGAAAAGTGTATGCTTCCGCCAGTATTGAGAATTACGTTCTGGTTATCAATAATATTTTCAAGTATACTGCCTCTCGGGCACGACCCAGGCGGGATTGTGGGCGTTAAAGTCCCCCACATTAAGAAAAGGGGCGGGCAACTGAGAAAACACGTCTTCCAGTTGTTGTGACACTTGTCCAGACGGGATATAGACGTTGCAAATAGTGATAGAAATAGTGTGTAAATTCACACGAACGAAGAGTGCATCTATTTCTTTAGACGCTAGGGAGTCTGACAAATGTGGCGACTCCGCCGAGGGCACGGAGGCCATCATCAATGTCTTGCCAGTAACAACAAAAGCCGCGAAGAGAGTGTGCTCAGGACGGAGAGGTTTCCTGCAGGCAGATAACCACGGGTCTATGCAGAGACATTATCAGCTTTAATTCATCCAAACGAGAACGAAAGTCATCAAGGTTCCACGAAAGGAGAGCCATAATTTCCAGGGGTTTAGTTTCGGGTTTCTTTTTCCTTCTCTGTTGAGTAATGAACTGATTCATGTGGGGCTCCTCGTTCCCTGCAAAGTCATCTTGACTACTGCTAGAGAGAGTCGCATTTGTTGGGAGACTACGGTCTTTGATACAGGCTACCTAGATCTAGAAATAGGGCCTGTCGGCCTCGATTTCTCAGTTTGATGCCTTTGGGTGTTTGTCGAACTATTTACGCTTTTCGTATCCTTCTTAGTTTCAGATAAGATGCGATATTTGGAATCTGCATCTCTGGACCCTTACCCAGGTTAAGTGTTAAATGAGTGTTCACTTACACCTGGAGGCCGGCAATCTGCTTTGTTTTCTGATTTTTTTTTCAATTTGGTCATCCGTTCGTGCTTCGAAAAGAATGGTGCCATTCCTTTGTCCCAACGGTGGTTGGTCTGGGCAGAGGCGGAGGCGGGACAGGAGCCGGGGCGGAGTTGATGGCGGAGGCGGAAGTGGGAGCAGGGACGGGGGGGGGGCGAAGGCGGAGGCCGAAGCAATGGCGTGGTAAGGGATGGATTGAAGGTGCAGGCGGAACCGTGGGGAAAGCGAGGGCGGTGGCAGGGACGACGGCGAGTGCAGAAGAAGGGACGGAGCCAAAGGTGCAAGCAGGGATGTATACGAGGGTGGAGACAGGGATGGGTGCGAGGGCTGGGGCAAGCGTGGCGGCGAGGGTTGGGCGGAAGCGAGGTAGAAGGCGAAGGCATAGACATAGATGAAACCAGAGCACGAAATCGAGCCGGGGCAAGGGTTATACCGAGGGCGGTAGAGTTGTCGGGCGCGAGGGTGGGGTCGTGGGTGAATGCGAGAGTGCAGATTTGGGATGGATGAGGTAGCGGGAGTGGTGGGAAAATATTGTAGCATATTATACTCCTCTGTGTTATAATAATTGGAACATTATTTTGAGTTTTTCTCAAGATGGCAGTGTAAGAGCGTAGCGGTACATTCATGTACCAGGTCGTAACTTGTCAATGAAGAGAGACAATAAATAAAAAACAAATTTATCATCTAAGCTACTGTATGAAATAATAAAACGTGAAACAAAACAATTCTGTAATAATAATAATAATAATAATAATAATAATAATAATAATAATAATAATAATAATAATAACAACTTCAGCTTTAAAGGGTTCATTGTACTGTTTCAAAGGATTTTGGGCTGAGCTAGTGTCCACTATATCCCTTAACAATGTTCTAATAAAAAAACATTACTTGTTTGAGACAAAAATGTAGCCTCTGTAGTCAAAATGTAGCTCATTTTATGTTAAAATCAAATCAATAGACAATTTTCAAATGACCGTAGTTTTGTGAATTTTCATCCAAAACACTTTTAGCTTGTATAAAATGAAAGCTTGGAATTTCTACTTTAGGAATGTTAATAAAACACTCATTAATTTTCTGAAAATGGCTAACATTTGAGTCCACACAGACTGTACCGTCTCTGTTAATAGCTCACATCTGAGCTGTGATGTTCTGTCAGATCTTTTGATTGCAGGGATGCTTACTTTGGCTGCCAGTCTATTTTTTATTATATACGTGTGTGTGTGTGTGTGTGTGTGTGTGTGTGTAAGTCGCGATGCAGATTATTGCATCCGCGACTCTACCAGAAAACTCCACTCCTTGCAACGCGGGGATCCCCGTGCGCACGTGTCGCGCACCCTTGGGGAGCGAGGAACCCCCACCCGTCCTTCTGCGCGCCTGCTGCTAATGAAAACAAAGTCGGGGATTCACGCAGCGCAGGTGGCCGGTAGCGAACTAGGGGAACTCCCGATGCATGGAGTGAGAAATCAAAATTGGAGGACTCGCCGACCATGTGATGGAGAATGACCAATTACATGTAACATGACGCAACGTAACCGACTCGGAAGGCAGCGGACGGGGAGCCTGGACGAGACAAGACGCGGATGGGGTCAGACGAGACGAGACGAACGAGACGAGATGAAACGAGCGCGACGAGCTGAGACGAGACGAGCTAAGACGAGACGAACGAGACGAGCTGAGAAGAGACGAACGAGACGAGCTGAGAAGAGACGTGACGCTCCACGGAAGTTGTCTCGACGTCTGGGACAGAAGATATTCGCCTTTTCTGCTCCGCGCCAGTTGCACGTGGGAGTTTTCGTGGGAAGATCCACCAGGAATATGCGTACAATTTCCGACCCAAATAAATAGTGATGAAAATATTTGTGGAACCTCGTATTTCTGTGTATCCCGGCAACAATTCTGAGCCGTAACCGCTCTTTCCTCAGGGCATCTCCGATCGGCGACCACAATCGGGAGCCGAACTCGGGACCTCCAGGTAAGAGGGTTAAAATATAAAAATGTAAGTGTTACGCATTTAGGCTGTATGTGTTTAGCATTAAGATCTTGATTAGCGTATTTGGCAGATTTTTATTTTATACTTCAGGGAAATTATGAAAAACAAAACAAAACAATAACACATTTCTGCTGCAATCCTGTCTTTCAACGAATTTTACAATGAAATCATCTTCCTGATAAAGATCCTGAGCATGTTAATCTGATTTATTTTTATATTGGATATCTCTTTAAGAAGTCCTTCAATAACTTTGATATGTCTGGGCAGCATAAAGGAGACTTGTCCTTATTTAGAATTTAAAACAAAGGAATTGTTCCTTTGGATGCAAAACACAGATGTCAGTAGAAGTCACTTCCTTCATCACAAATGACCACCATATTTGTACCAAAATATTCATCAATACTTCCTCTTACAAATACACATCAATACTTCTATACTTCCTCTTACAAACAGGATGAAAAAATGATACAATCTGCAATATGCACCAATCACTGACAGTAAAGTTTTCACTAACAGCACGACTGATGATAAAATGTAGAACAAGTGCAATGTTAATCTCAACATGATGGGCCACAAGTTTAAATTCTGCCTGGGTTTGGATGTTTACCCATATGTTCAGTGCATGAGCTTTCCCACCTAACACATCATCATGTTTCCAACCTTATTCAATCTTTCCAGGGATGTGTATCTGGCATGGAGCAAGGGCTGCGAGCCAAGTAGATGTTTCACATGGACAGAGCCTTTCTCCAGTACCAATCCTCCTGCTGGTAATACAGCAGAACAAGCAACACCAGGTTGCAAGGCTGCATGGGCCTATGGGCCAAAGCAAACATGAGCCAGGAGCATCAACAATCTATCCATCTAGTATTAGACTATAATGTTGAGGCCCATGGGCTCAGTTAGTGTATGTTGGTGGGGTACACACTGAATATGTGGGTTGTGATATGAATGAATGTTGAACCTGTGATAGAATGAGGAAACCATAGCAAGTGCAGTGACTAGTGCTGGATGTTTAGTAAGCCTCAGACAGCAGGAGGAAGCATTTGTAGCACTGGACAGAATGGAAAGTTAAAATCTCCTAAGGAGTGGTTTCCTCAGAGCCTTGAAAGAGTAAGAGGTAAACAGATACTACTACTATTATTAAATCAATAATCAAACATTAAACGAAAATAAAATTTTAGTGATATGACAGATAGAAAACCATTAAGCCTTCCAAAAGGACATAAAGAAGTCTCAAGTTAATACTGAACAGTCAACATATCTGTTTGCGTTATTCCAGAATTGAAATGTCACCATTTTTAATCAATGATTCAGTGAGAAACAACACAAGTAACTATAAATTAGATGTCGAAAATGTAGTTTACGGTATTCAATGTCAAAATTGTGAAAAAACCTATGAGGGACAAACGAAATGGAAAATTAGAACTAGAATGAATGAACATAAAAACAACATAAAGGAAACCAGAGATAAGCGTAATACAATATCTAAACATAGACTGAGTTCGTCACATACTTTTGATTTTGATAATCCGCACATATTTGACAATGAACCTAGGTCCTATGCCTGATTAATATCAGAAACATTATTTATTAAGATAAATAATACTATTAATTTAATGTTAGAGAGTGATATATTTACCAAGGCATCACATTACGATCACATTTTAAATAAATCAAATAACTTTTTGAGACTAAGTTTTAAATAATTTCATGTTTTGCATTATTCCTCGTGTTTAAATATTAAATATTATTTTGGAATCTGACCCTTTGAGTTTTAGTATTGTTATTTTCATTCTGGTAACTCCTAGTAATGTTTGTTTATTCACTTTCCTCTATACTTCCCTACTTGTCCCCCCCATCCTGTCTCTTGTTTCCTTCCTTGCCCCACTCTTGCTGATGCCTCTTCTCCTTCAACTCAAAGCCCCTCAAACCAACCCCAACCTCGTCACTGCATCTCAGCAACTAGTGCAAACATGCCAAATGGGACTGGGATCTTTGGTGTTTCATTTTGTGAACATTTGTAACAAAGGGTCACCTGGCTCAATTAAGTTGTCTGCACATAACATGTGCATAATATTTTATCAACTATCATTATAGCTAATAGCATACCTAGAAATGTTACAACTGTTATTACTGCCGAGGCCAAAAATTAAAAACCGAGGCTCTGCTACGCTCTCCCTCAATTTTTAATTTGGACGAGGCAGTAATAACACTAACATTTCATTATATGTTCAGCATTTTATCAGTCACCATAAAATCTCATGAATTATGCAAAACTTTACGACATTACTGTATTAGTAAACACATGAATTCTGTTGCTGCAGCACATTAGTATGATATTGTCGGGTGTTGCTAGCTATATATCTATATAAACAATATTCGTATATCATGGTTTGAGAAAATTGGATGCAAATAATTCTCCTGAACCTAAAGATACCTAAAGGAATGAAGTTCGGTTAGGAAATTGGCACGTTGATTTTTAATGGCAACACGCTTCATCAGAAATTACGATTACTGGAGTAGTTTCATTTAATGGAATGCGAGGAAAATTAAGTTAATTTACCTACTATACATTTTTCTAATTGTACTATTAATAATATTACAATTAAGAATAATTATCCCCCAAATCAATGTGAATTACTTCTGAATTGTTTGAATTTGATTTGTTTTCTACATCGCCATGTTTTTTCCTTTACAAACATTCAACTTGTGATGAATCAATAGTTGTTTACGATGCTAAGGATGTTAAAACCCATTGTTAAGGATGTTAAATTTCTTAACATACAGGTAGGTACAAATGCACTTAACAAACTTGCAGGGTTGGATGTTAACAGGAGTTAAACACGCACGTGATTAATAAACTTTATAAATGAATTTTTGTGGCAATGGAAGGTGAGCCAAAAAACCTCGCTGTACTTTGTACTTGTATAATATTTAAATATGTTTTTTATGTTTACTTTCATATTCAATAGTTAAACTATTTTAAAATTTTGTTCCACAGACAATGCCTGAAGAAGCGACACAAATAAGTCGCGAAACGTTGTACTAGTTTCAAGAATGAAATATAGATAATAGTGCTTTTTTACATGTGTTGACTGCTTTTTTTCCCCTTTTTATCATCATCATCATCATCATCATCATCATCGTCGTCGTCGTCGTCGTCGTCGTCATTATTATCATTATTATTAAATCCTGTTTTAACCAGTGATTGTCCAGTCCTGTCCTGATTGTCCAGTCCTGTCCAGTCCAGTCCTGATTTAACCAGTGATACTATGGATACTTTAAAATCAATAACTATTTGAACAATCTATTAACTACTTTAAGTGTTATAACTATCATTTTTTTTCCTAGGAGAAGTGTTTGAAGTTCAACAACCAGAATAGCACCTGGCATCAAAAAAACTAAACTTTTCCCTTAGTTGGCAAATGCAAATGAGACTTACATTCAATCACAATTTACAAAACGTGTACAATTTAAAATGAGTGTTTCAAGCACAATTTACAATGTGTTGCACCACTGATATTACAAGGTGTGGTGAAACAACCAAAACAAAAATTGAAATCTTTTGCTTGTGATGTTTTTCTTCTCAAGCAGTGATATGTACTAGAATGTAATGTTAAAAGTTTTAAATGAATTATACATAGAAACTTGGCCAAAGAATCTTAATTATTATTTAAAAACTTAAAAAAAATATAAAAAAAATAAAAAATAAAAACAAACAAACAAAAAAACCTGCCCAGTCATTTGCTCAGATCAGAGTTCCTTGGCAATGTTTTAAACAACACAACAAACTTGAATAGTCTTCAAATCAAAAATACAATGTAGAAATTCCATATTAGATAGCTCTCTACATATTTGAGAAATTGTAATGATGTAAAAAAATAAAGTAAATTACCCCACAACAGCAAACTTTTCTTCCCCAATCATTAGAAAACTTGCAGGTTTCCTTGTGGTACCTTCTACCTCTCCTTCTCGCTTCACAAGAGAAAACGTTCCTAAAACATAGATTTAATACAATAATAAAATACTAATGCATAAAATGTACGATTCAAATGACTATGTGTAGCTAACAACATCGTAAATATCAGATCACATTTATCACAAACCAGTTAATCAGTTCTGCTCAGTTACAAATCTAGAACAATTTTTTATTTACCACAAAGCTGAGTCTAAAAAGTACTTAGATCAGAGACGAGTTTTTAATAATATAGTAAAAATGATTATCAATGTAATACTTTTTGCAAACAAAATACACACAATCAATTTTCAAATTTTACCTGTTTCCATAATATGATCAACAAGATCCTGAAATTCTGCAGGAACATCAGCCTGTTTCCAACGTTCACTGTCAAGCAGAAGATTAAGCTTATTCTTACGATCTTGATGGAATCGCTGAATGAACTTGCTGGCCTATAAGGACAAGAGCATCAAATGTGAACTGCTGCACATGTCAGTATTGGAAGTATAGAAGATTCTATGGGACATTATTATCTGTTAGAATTGCAAATTTGCCTACATATAAAGTTTTTGTCTTCTTTCTTTTGTCTAGTTTTGTCTGCTAGGTGAAAACTAATTTACTTTAAGTCTTATCACGATAACTGTAGTGCAATCATTAAAGAATTTTGGAGAGCCAACAGTCCAGCTGATATCTATACTAATATTTTGCAGAATTTGAAATTGACACAATGGCTGTTTGATACCAGCAGAGATTTTTTCAAATAATTACTCACTGCACGTAATCAATCTAGTGGAGCTAAAACAGCACATACTTTCTCACCTTTAGTAATAGTTATGTAATACTATTATACCACAATTTCCGAATTAACGTATCTCAGTTGTCGTATTTTGTAAAACTCATTACAAATCATACATTTGGTGAAAAAACTAAATATTTTCAAGCAAATATCATCACAAAATTGACAATTCTAATACATACAGCTACATCATGTCCCAAGAATGAGATGTAATTCACAGAAATTCTGGTGCTGATTTGTGGTGTGGAATGGCATTCCAATCTAATTCCCTGAAGGCTAGTAATTATTATTTCATATATTTCAAATAGATTTTAAATAATTTCTAAAAGATGAATGTGTAAATGTATAACAAAAGGTCGAATGTAAGAAACAAAGAAATGTAATGCAGCACGAAAAAACTCATATTAAAGGGCAAAAGCAACAAAAAGTGGATAAATCAAGAAACTAAATTTAGAAAAAACCCTCTAGCATGTGGTGACCGTGAACTCAAGTTTTGTGGATCGTTGATATAGAAAAATCCAATTGACGGCAAAACGTCTGTCTGTCCATCTGTGAACAAGGCTAGCGGCTAAACCGTTCAGCCGATTTTCACCAAAATTCATAATCCCTTGTTGATCAGGCTGATGTTGTGTCCCCCTTGAATTTAAAACCGATATTTTACATTGGTGTGCGTGTGAGGGGGAGGGGACTTGACATGAAGTCCCTAGGAGATTTTCAAAATTTTCAAAAAAATTACTCCAACGTTTTTGATTAAACTTTGATATTAGATAATGTGAACGATGTTTAAGAGAATGGTACAGCTCTCATGTTCGTTGAAAATAGTGAATTTTTTGAAAATTCAACATGTTTTTGGTATCTTCCTACAACCACAATTATGAAGATAACATTTTTTTTCTTAATGAATTGTGTTGATGAAAAACAGATCTAAAAATAATGTCATGCACAATTTTTCAAGAACATGAGTATTTTTTTGAAATTTTGTGTCAAACATAGGCGATTTTTATTTTCTTTAAACCATTTTTTCTTAAGAACGACACACAATTTTTTGATTAAATTGGGACCTTAGAAAACATGAAAGACGCTTCAGAGAATGGTGCAGGTCTCATTTTCATTAAAATGCCTGATTTTTCGAAAATTGAAAAAGTAAAAGATTTTCAGTCTTCCTACAACTACAATTGTGAAGATACATTTTTTTCTTAATGAAATGCGTTCATCAAAAACAGATCCTCAAATAAGGTCATGTCGAATTTTTCAAAAATATGAGTATATTTTGAGTAGTTTGGCGTCAAACTTAGTCGCCCACTCCGAATATCCTGCGCTTTGGAAACGTAATGAGACAATTCCACGCAGTTGGATGCTAGTAAGTTAAAATTTGTATATTATTTCATATTTCTTCAGGCTTTTATTTTATGTTAGAAATAGAAATCTTTTAGAAATTCTTTAAAACCAATTTGAGATATATGAAATAAAAATTCCTAGCCTTCAGGGAATATCAGATTGGAATGCAACAATTGCATACCGCATTGCAACTCGCAAATTTCTGTGAATAACAACTCATTTGTTGTGGCATAATTTAGCTGTATGAAAAGCACTTACAACTGTCTTTGTGTTGATATTTGCTTGAAAATATTTAGTTTTCACACCACCGATTTGTAACGAGTTTTACAAAAAATGATGACTGAGATATGTTAATTCAAAGAGAAATGTGGTATAAAAAGTATTACATAACCATAACTAAAACTAGAAAGTACGTGCTGTTTTAGCACCATAAGTTTATTTTTGAAATCTCAAAAATAGGTCTAAACTTTTGGCTCAAAAAGAGCAAAGTTCACTTAGCAATATGACTGAATTTTATTAAAACATCTATTATTAAAGATAAAAATATCAGTCTTAATGCAATTTATTCCAAATATCATAACTGTTTCAATTAATTCAAGAATGAATGTGCTATTGTTGTCCCACTTAATTTTATTTTCCTCTTACCCAAACTGAATATTGAAATACTAACCTGAACCTTAAATGCAGACCGAAGGGCTGTGCTCATTCTCCCACAAACCTTCTCACAATTTTCAGTGAAAGAGTCAATAACTTTTGATAAATCACATACTTCAGATGCAGTAGCTTTTTCCATCAGTAAAGGAGCACCCTAAAACATAAAGAGAATTATTGATTCATCTAGGATATTTATTTTACAACACTAAATATGTTCCCAAACAATCAACATGCTGAATTTTTTTTAAAATCATCATTTCAATTTGTTAAAACTAAGTTTTTAAAAAGAAAGTCATTCAGTTTGCTTTTGGTACACCAACCAAACTAATAGTAGCACACCCCGGGGGTAAATCTATACCATTTCCATGACGTGGCTACAGCATGCCATCAAAGTTGGTCTAGTCTCTTAATTCATTTAAAAATTCATCCTGGAAGAATATGAGTGATCTTAACACTATATTACACGATTGTTGAGGATGTGTTTTGTCAATGTGAGTACAGCTTTAAACATGAAGTGTGACCCCTAAATGTGTGCTATTTGGGGCAAGCAATATGTATTATGCCCCACCCCTAAAACCGATAAACCCTCTGATGTAGAAACGATATCACCAACGCCTGGTGATAACTGAAATATTCTAAATGTCACTACCCTATAATTTTCTTCTAATTGGTATTGTTTTACAACAGAGAGACTTTCGGTGTTATTAGTGGTGAATTAATTTTAATCACTGCAAAATACAGTTCATACTACAGAAACACATTTACATCAAAGAAAGTGGGCCTTTGAGACTGAGCGGATGGGAGATGATCTCCACTTCTGCACCACGGAATGAAATGATAGAAAGTGGTTTTATAAATGATAAACTTTTGAGCCATTAAAGAGTCAATAGTCAACTTGATAAACATTCAGAGTACTGCTGTTGTGAACGAATATGTGTTGTTTGCATCAATCCTTTGTGTAAAAATTCACTTTCTTTCTCTCCTAGTAAAGTTGACAGCAAACAAAGATTACAAATGATAGAAAACAAATATTGTCAACAAATCAAAACTGAGCAATAAGAATGAATTTAATAGTTGATTAGATTACTGATCTTACTGATCCATGAGTTGATCTGTTCTTCCTACATCAGAGAGATAAAGACATAAGTTATCACAGGTAATACCACGAGAGCTTTGAAAATTGTCAATAAATCCCCCACTTGCAAAGCGAGGGGGGAGTTATCCAAAGCACAAGTGGTATTTAATGGTACTATTCCATGAATGAAATTACATCCTAAAGAGTTCCAAAATTAGCCCAATATTGAAAAAACCGAAAGCATGTTAAAATCAAAGAGGTTATATTATAGTACATACGCAGTATATTGTACATCAACACACTGATTGATACATTCTGCCTCCTAAGATAGATGAGTCGCAGCTTATTATTGTCCAGTAGAGGGGAGGCAATAAGAAAAATCAGATAGAAAAAGCGATAAATTATTTGAGACACACTGCCCTGATTGAGGCATTTTATTTGTATAGTTAAAAACTACTGGTTTTAATTTCATGAGTAGAATAGTCTTAAAAATGCAATTGTGATTTATTTGCCCATAAAAATATCAAATGTCAAGAAATGTGAGCAGAGAGTAACAAAAAAATAAAGGACTACTCAAAATGAACTATTCTCTGTCCAAAGCCAACTTCCCATAGACACTTTTAGAACCAAAAGCATAACAGCTTTTCTTTCTCTTGCCCTCCTTGGCTTTTGAGGTCCATCTAACATCCTCCATTACGAATATTACATTAATAACTTCAGATATCCAAAAATGTTAAAAGCATTAAATTCTTAAAAAGAAAAGAAAAAGAAATCAAATTTTTCAAATAATACAAGAAACTTGGTTTAATTATCTCAGCACACCATTTTCAAAACCGTTCATACAACAAAAGCAAGAACCAAATCCATGTATTAAAAAAATTGATATTTTTCTCAAGATAGCACTTTTAACACAAATTCCAACATGCAGTTTCCATATCAATTTCCCTCTAACAACCAGTGATCTTTTGTTTAAATGTCAGTACAGACACACATCAGCATCAGTACAAGTGGAAGTTTAGTGAGAGATTGTATTTGGAAATGAATTTTAATTATTTGTCCTTGAGTGGTTCAAAATAATACAAATTGACAAATTGAAAGTGCGGATAGTAGAACAAAGCAGTGAAAATCTTCTCTAGAAAGATAGAGTCAACAGTGTAAGAACATTTTAAAAAATTAGGTACATAACAACAAAACGATGTGCAAGGAAGAAGAAAACTGTGGATCCAAGGAATGATTTTCATATGGCCATTAAATATCTTTAACATATTCCTCACCTGGGAACCAGCTGTTCGGTCTTGGGCAGTAACAAGCTGAGCTACTCTTTCATGAGCAAAATCGCATACAGAGGTAAGAAGGTCTCGCAATTTCGCACATACTCTCTGATGTTCCTCTTCAGACAAAAACTTATCTCCAGGTTCTGTTCTGTTGCAAAAAAAGAAGGCTCACTAAATTTGCTGTAGTATTTGATCTTGGATTACAACCAAGTGCATTGTGAGTGACAATAGAGAATGTCAGGTTACAATTTCTTTAACAATCGCTCTAATGTGATAATTAAGGACTCTGATCACATTTGTCGAAGCCCAATATCCAGCACACAGTCAATTGTAAGTCTTTCACTTCTATGTTTTACATATTAATAATTCTTTGCATTTTCTAAATATTATTTCTAACATAACTGAGAACTGTCCTCAAGTTTTAAGTTTTGGCAATTTAAAGAAGACACCTTGGAACCATGTTGGAAGCACAGAAGGATGGTAGTGGAAATGCAGGAGTCTTGATACAATGGCTTTCTCATTACTTCTCCATACGACTGATGGTCCCACTTTCCTGTATCTTGAACTGATTAACATGCCAGATGTCTCAGACCAGATCTTTCTCCTAATTGAATTTTCATCTACAGTTCCAGATAGCTTCATTAGAGTACTATGTCATTTCCACTCTACGAACAGTGGTAGAGCATTCTTGACACAATTCATTATGCGGATTCGGTGGTATAACGGTTAGCGTACAGGACTGTTTTACCTAAGTTTGCGGGTTCAAATCTGATCGGAGCCGTGGATTTTTAACGGCAAAAAAATCATTTGTATGCTTTCCTTCGGAGGGGAAGTAAAGCCGGCTGTCCCATGTAGATTTACTGCACGTAAAAGATCCTCAAGCCTAAAAGATGCCTCTGAGCTAAATTCAAAATGCCTATTTCGTCACCCAACAAAATATCTTCTTTCTCCAGTAGATGGTGAAAGGAGCGTAGCAAAATTTGCGTGGTCAGACGGAAAAGCAGGCCTGATGGCCCGAGTCTCACCACATAAAACAAGGCATTAACTTAACACAATTATTTTTCCAACAATTTGTCCTCTTCTCTTAAAGAATCTTCTATTCTCTTTCCAAGTTCTCTCTCTAAGTTGATGGTATAGCATCACATTTAATTTGTCAACCTGTGTGATACAGAGAAAGGGAGGAGAAGCAGAAAAACCTGTGTAATACAGGTAGAAGAAACACTGTTTTGGACTCAAAAAGGAATGAGAAGGATGTTTTGCATACGCTTAATGGCATCTTCTTTAACTTACCCCAGAACATGCACTACAGACAAAATTATAGGACAGAAACAATGCAGTCAGATATTGATAAGCTGGAACCCGATATCCGAAATTTAAATTATTTCCTATGAAAACATCCACTGCCACCACAACCCACGATCATCTTCATCATTGTATTGAAAGAATCATTATGTTGTTTTCTTTTTCATTGACAAATTACGACTCAGTCAAGCCATGTTAAGGAAGGCTGCATTTCATTTTCACACATTTATGCACATACTTTAATACAGGAACCATTTCCTCTTAGAATTAATGATTTCCACTATTGTCCGACAATGACTGAACAGTTAATACACAATTCTGCTATCTTGAAAACTTTGAAAGTAAAAACTAATTTTTACATTCCAAGTGAGAAATATGAAGTAAAAGATGTAGTACACCACATCTTTTACGCCTTAATATTTTTGAAATATAGTGGAAAACCTGTCAGACACTAGCAAATATATTTCCATTAAAGTTATCAATAAATTATATCATATGTATAAAAGCAAAATGAAAGATGCTTTAGAACAGTTGATTGCTGAAAATACAAGAGTTCAAAATCAATAAATGAAACCCTTCTCAATCAGTGCTGCAACAATATTACAAAGCCATTTCAATGTTCAATTTATTTAAACAATTAATTAGAGAATATAATAAATGATAATATAAATTGTTATTAATACAAACATCTATAAATAATAAAAATCATGTTAAAATGTCATATGTCACTTTAAAAATATGACTTACGTAATAAAAGCAATAAGGCAAAACTTTCTAAAGGTGTTTAGTATCCTGCAACAGAAGCTATAAAGCAAGAATAGAAAGAATCTTCACTTACTCAACAGACACATGGATTTCACTTGAATCATTGTCATCATCATTGGCTTCAGATGCTGGTGTTTTGCCAGCACTAATATCAACTGTCTGTCTCATTACATCATGAACAGCCTGAATGAAACAAAAAGGAAACTTGTTATTACCAACGCAAATAAAAATAAGGAATAAAGTTTGTTATGATTCCTGAAAATAATTAGTGACAATTAATCAACAAAATAATTCACAAATTTGGCACAAAAAACTTTGAAACACTGTACCAAACATGTTAGTTACGA
The DNA here is from genome assembly GCA_011170035.1 of Teleogryllus occipitalis. Taxonomy (NCBI): domain Eukaryota; kingdom Metazoa; phylum Arthropoda; class Insecta; order Orthoptera; family Gryllidae; genus Teleogryllus; species Teleogryllus occipitalis. Next base: position 34,197 of record BLKR01003390.1, read on the forward strand.
GATTGGTCTCCCATTGTCACTAACTTTTCTTTAAAATATTTTTAACACTCCTGAACCTTTTCCATGTACAATATTTCTAACATTCCTTTCATACCAATGTTCATTTGATTAATCTACTTCACCTTTACCTACTCTTAACAATGAGTGTTTGCAACTACTGATGTTTCAAAACGTGATGTGACTACTGAAGGGAAAATATACAATCATTACAAGTTACAAACATTCAAAAAGGTATAGCTTCTCAAGGAATATTTACCTTTAATTCAAAAAGGCAAAGATCCTATCAATATGTCAATAGTAAAGAATACAACATGATCAAACCCCCATAACAACCATGGTTTTATTGCTAGTTAATTACAATCATACCTTCACTCTGTGAATAAGTTGCATAAGTGTGTGGGTTGTATTCCTTAACAAACCCAGCCAGTCACTCAGTGACAGTGCTTGGGTCTGATCCCCTTGACCAGTTAAAGCCAATTCTGAGTCTCCTGAATCACTAGCTGCCATTACTTCAATCACCATCTGGAAAATAAATGTAGTTTGATTTACAGGAAATGAAGTGCAATATCGACTCTTGGAGGACTCTTAACACAAATACAAACAGACGGATAGAGACAGACAGATGGACACAGACAGACGGACAGAGACAGACAGACAGATAGATAGAGACAGATAGATGGACAGAGACAGTCAGAGACAGACAGTCAGATAGTCAGTCAGTCAGTCAGTCAGTCAGTCAGTCAGTCAGTCAGTCAGTCAGTCAGTCAGTCAGTCAGTCAGTCAGAGACAGTCAGTCAGTCAGTCAGTCAGTCAGAGACAGACAGATACAGGTACAGACAGTAAGAGACAGAAAGTCAGACATACACACACACACACGGACACACAAACACAGATGGACGGACGCACACACGGACAGACGCATGCCTGCACACAAGGACGGACGGACACACGCCTGTCCATCTGTGTGTGTGTGTGTGTGTGTCCGTGTGGACACACACACACACACAGATGGACAATCACAGACAACAGATGGACACACACACACACACACACACACACACACACACACACACACACACACACACACACAGACAGACACGGACATACACACGGACACACACACAGGGGAATAGATCTCATAGCACAAGAAAGGGCAAGGGCTTTATAGACGTAAGCAAGAGGTAACTACAAATAGGAGCATCATCATGAAGGAAGAGAGGGAGGTGACAATGGCAACAGATTCTATCATCCACTGGTAGATGGACATTTCGTCTTATTCCTGACATAACGAAGTGGACCCAAAGGAAACACGGAGATGTGAATCATTAGGGAGTTTGTGCACCCTCGAACATTAAAGCACTATCGATCTTCTGCGCAAGCACAGTTCAAGTTTCGCAACGTTTTAGGGGATCTGCATGTGCACAGAAGGTAGATAGTGCTGTTCGCTCTATCACACTACAATACAATAACACATTATTATTTGACCCAATTGTTAACGGGGCATTGGTGCTACCGGGCATAACAACTCCATTTCTGGTTGGGTCACAAGCAGTTACCCAAGCAGTGATGCATTGAGTATGAGAACTTGCAGACTAACATTATTAATTAATTGGATTACCAAATATTTGGATTTTTCAGCAAAAACTGAAACCGTTTCAGAGTTTTTATATTCCTCCAAAAATCTAGGGTATCTAAAGAAACCAAAGAGGCATCTCACATAGTGAGTGGCTGCACAGTTGTCTTTCAATATCTACACAGATTAGAAATAAAAAATTAAAAGTTTTTGTATTTTCCCCAAGTTTTTCACATGTGAAAAATGAGCTTGAAATTCTGCATTGTCAGTAATTTTTATACATTATTGCATTTGTGAGTAGTGTAAAATTTGCTGTTTTACTCTTCTATAATATTTTTGAAGTCTTTGTTTCACTTCTACTACCAAAAAATTGAGAATTTGTGAAAAAAAGTACTTTGGGCGGCAATAGATGGCAGCTGGGAGGAGGGTGGGACAAAATTGCAAAGCTGGCCCAAACAAAAGAAACAAGAAAACTAACTAGTACAAGAGCCATTTTGTAGCACCACTAGTTTTAATTATTCAATAATAATAATAAAAAAGGTTATAACAGATAGCAAAAATTATATTTGACATAGAGGGCACTGTGGGCAGTTTCAACTACAGATGCTTTCAGTACAACTTATAATAATGACGATATTTGTTTTGTAACCTTCAGTTTATAAAACCATAACATGGTGTACATGGTCTTTCATTTGTTAAAAACAAAACTAGTGATGCTGCAACAGGACATAATTTCTCACAGAAATAAATTCTAACTCTTACAATCTTAAAAATTTCAGAGATCAACGAAAATGAGATCTGCACCATTTTTTTAAGCATTCTTTGCTCTTCCTCTGAAAAAAGTTTAATAATATAATTTTGGATCCATTTTTGAAAATGATAAGGCTGCTTGTAAAGTATACCCAACAAGCAAAATATGTTTCAAATTTGCAGGACCTTGAGTTCAGCCAGATCAATGCAGGAGTATAAATTTTGGAGAACATCAAGGTTTAGGCACTAGCGTTTACCGCAGACGGACACAGATAGACATTTTGCCGTCAACCAATTTTCCAGTACCAAGGATCCACAAAAGTGGATTCTCACTACACAACATGTTAGAGGAAGTATTTTACTACATATAGGAACAAGATTTATCCACTTATTCAATTCCAAAGCCCCACAATACAAATTTTTATGATGAAATACCGTTGCCAAAAAATGCATGGGTAAGCAATATTTTGAAGTTGCTCCTGAACTGATGGTTAGATATAGGGATCATCCCAGAAGCCACTGTTTTCATATCTAACAAGGACCATAAAGCACATTGTTTCCTCACCACTACTTCTCTAATTGCTGCCACTGACATCAACTCTGTGGCTACCTACTTTTGGAAAGCAATTTCTTGTAGATGCTATGAAGATTGATTCTTAGAAGGTGGTTTATATACAACAATAAATACTTTAGAATTGGCATGTACATAATACAATTAAAAATGTGTCAGAACAATTCTTGTGAGTGAAAAGTACAGGAGAGTGTAAAAGAAATTAATCAATCAGTAATTATAATAAACCTGTTGTCCATCCATTTGTTTCATATTTTTTCACTATGGACACAAACAGTTGACCATTGTTTTGGTCCAAACCACTCGACCACTCGCAGGAATTTGGTTCAAGTTATGGTGATATCTCCCTAGATGACTGATTGAGAGTGCAGAGAGAGAGAGAGCCCAGATGAGCTCTGAATTGGTGTGATCACTCTAAAACAGTACTTATACTGTATTGTGGAATGAACTTTTATATGACGGTAAAATAAGCCAGCTTCGAAAATTCAGATTTGAGATTTTTCCATCTTACAGATGCAAAATTAATGTTAATTCATTGAGTATAGCTGAAATTAATCGGGCCTATTTCTTCAGTGTTGTTCAGTATTGAGAGTTGGCCAGATACATATGTAGTAATTTACTAACAAACCCTTCAATACACAAATCCCATTGTGCATCCTTTGGGTCCATCTGTAGGTAGTTAATTTCTTAATTTTATTTTTTAAATGTATCCCTGAATCCAAATGAAAATTAATTAACATTTTTATGAACTATTAATTAGATGTCATAAAAAGAAAGAATAAAAATATACTATTCAGTGCAAATAATGTTCTAAATGTGGATGCTGAGAAGTCTTTTGATCTCTGACAAAAAACAGGCAGGTTTAAGAATCTATCGTAGAAATCCCTAACCTTTACAATGTGAGAGCCACAGAGGAGACTGTAAATTAATGCATATCAATGTTTAATAAAGGATGTCAAACAAAATTTGAATTAGCTTTTTGTGTGTCTTAACAATAGCTTCAAATTATAAGAATTTTTTTACCATTTAGAACAACAAATAATAAAATTATTTTACAATACCTGTTTCACAACTGCTTTCACAGTTGTAAAGGCTTCTTCTTTGTATGTATCAATAAAATGAAAATGCTTTTGCCTTAACATTCCAAATATAATGGAAACAAGTTTATCCTGAAACAAACAAGATGACATTTTTGTATTATTGCAGGAAAACCAAAAGAACAAATGAAGACCCACAAAGGATAGGGTTATCACATTAGATTACAGTAAACTAATTTAAACAATAAATATATTCACCATTGCTAGAACCTGTTGATCTTCTGTGAGAGGCCTGTTCAAATCAGCTGTTGCATAACGTTCAAATTCAGTAGTCAACATTTTGTCTATTAACCTTTCCATTTCCAAAAGTTGCGAGCCCAAATGTCTGAAACAGAAAGCTCAAAATTAACTCATTGCAGACCTTCATAACACTATTATGTATATAAAGGCGGCTCCATGCCAAGTAGCGAGCTCCAGCTCATCCAACCCCAAGCAGTTGGCGTGCTTGGCGAATATTCACTTCCTTTGAGGTGTCAAAAAAAACAACAACACACTGTAGGTAGGGAAAGCACTGGACATTCGTCACTCGGCTAACAACCAGCACCTCAACCACACTACTCGGGATTCAGTGAGGAGTCGCCCACTACTTGGCTAATATCAAATGCGTGGAGTTGCCTTAAGTAATGTTACTGGTAACAGTTTCTATTACCTTAAAAATGCTATTTGAATTATTCCTATTTGATTAATCATAAGAAATATAGATGCAATCAAAACTATACAACAACTTATCATAATGTCAAATATTTAACATTAGGACAATATACCATATTTACCCAAATATAAGATAAAGGGCCGAATTCAGAGAGTTCCTTAAGTAAGAGATTCCGATTCATAAAGAGTCCTTATTTTCAAATGAGGAACAATTGATTAACAACTCATTTGTATAAGGAAGGTCGCCTGTAGCCTTAACCCATTTGTTGGGTTGCCCACAGGGTTGTTAATGGCCCACACAAAAATATGTTCATGCTTGTTACATCCATCAAATATTTAATATCAATCATACCAGACATTGCATTGATATGTGTTCTAGGTATTTCCTGCATCTCGACACTCGCTCAATAACCTTTATCATATTCCTGAGAATCTTTCTGTGCACGTGTGTTGTGTTATTGTCAGATCTCACGCTGTCTGCAAAAGAATCTTTTAGTTTGTTAAAGGAAGACACTAAGGTGCAGTGATTTTGCATTGCTGCAATCCTAAAATGTAAGTCTTTTGAATTATATATAAATTATTTAGATATCTCTCATAATTGTGCAGTCATAAAAGTATAAAAACGTGGTGGGTCATTAATGACCCCACAGGCAAATAAGCCTTTCCCATTTCTAGCCTTATTTTTGATTATTCTTGTGTCACATATCTGGCATTGGCATTCTTATATTTTGCACATATAGATCACATAAAGGATTAAGTATACACAAAATGCTTTCATTGTTGAAGACTACAGATTCCAAGGGTGTGCAGAGAGATTTGAACATAGTAGTTGCTGACTCCAGTGGTAATCCCAGAGATGAAAAGTGCACAATCTTGATTGTCTCAGCAAAAATTTGCTTTAAGGTCAGGTGGAGTTCTGGATGAAAGAAGAACCCTCTGCGGTAGGCTAGATAGAACATAACAATAGGGAAGAGGCATGAACAGAAAACTGACAATTTTCAATTTTTTTTATGGCAGTGCTTCCATCCATTCAAGAATCAACTTGGGCTCAGTAGGACAATATTTTGAATCAGTTTCTCGGAATGCAGTGACTGAATCACCTTCAAGAAGAGCCTCTTGCAAAAAATTATCAATTGATTACTTTTATCTTTTTTGTGATGAGCCTTTGGTGACATGTGAAGATGTCAGTAATGCAGTAAACCCTCATTAACACGAATTCCAAGGGGCCAAAATTGAAGGAATTAGTGTTATCTGAACATTATAAATGTCCGTGTAAATGATCTTGGCTGTCTGGGTGAAGCTGCGTCGAAAGCTGTGTTGCCGACATTTCGACCATCTTTTCGTGGTCTTCCTCAGGGCTGCTCTGCCAGGAAGTCCACGAAAAGATGGTCGAAATGTCAGCAACACAGCTTTTGATGCGGCATCACCCAGACAGCCAAGATCATTTACATCACTGGCCACAGAAGCCTACGACTTCATATAAATGTCCGTATTACTGTAATCCTTTGCCGGACCAAAGTTTTGTTCGTGTTATGGCAAAATTCGTCTTAAGTGAGTTTGTGCTAACGAGGGTTTACTGTGTATGCTATATTATAGGGTGGAGTGGGCCAAATGGATGAAAATGTGGCCTGTTACATACAGAATTGGCATTAGAGGGGAAAATGGTACATTCCAGTATTTAATGTATTCCAGTACACTCAATATTTAATGTAGCTATAAACAAAGTGTGGCAACTAGCAAAAGCCAGTCTTTCGATATCTTCACTTTTGTAGAGAAATTACAAAGACTCTGCTGCAAAAATACGATATTCTCATTCATCTCCAGGGACAGCACGTCAAATAAACATCGGTAATACTATCTCCCTTTCAGCATGAAAAACAACAGAACATTGGTTTATTGTTGGACAACTATGATGCTGATCCATAATGTGTAAAAACAAAACAACTAAAGAATGTTCACATGTAAATTGGAAAGTCCCTCTTCATGACAAGTTTTTTATTTACGTTCCTATATAAGATTTATTTGTATTATAAGTGTAAATTAACAGACTACAGAAGAAAAGAAAATCTAATTTTCTTTCCTTTAACGATGTCTTATATGCTCAGTGGGTTGTTAACAATCCATCCCCCAGAAAACCCCATTCTAATTATATCCTATCCAAATGTTATCACACGCGTTCAGAATACTAAACAAAGCCAAATATCAAGTTTTGGAAGATCATACATCAAGTCCAAGATCATACTGGGTGATCAGTTTAAAAAGCAACCCTGCTGTTTGAGACCCTGGGGGAGAAGTGAAAGAATTGCAACACTGCTTCTGAAACAGCTCCTTTGACTGCATTTCTGCGACAAACCCCTCAGTCCCTACCCCCTTCCTGTGGTCTGCATCATATCTGCTCAAACAGGTTGAACGATCATTCACCGTTTTGAAGTTAACTTACGATGTGCCTCAGCATAGAGCAATGCAGATTTGTGGTGGAGTATTTTCGAACGCAATCTTTCAAGGAATAATTGTTCCGTTGTTTTTCTAAGAAATAATAATGGCGGATATGTAGGAGGATAAATTAAGACATTTTGTATCCCTTCTTGAAAAGGATGAGAGAAATTATTGGTTCCAGCCAGATAAGGCGACTTTCCATACATCCATGACAACAATGCAATTTCTGGAAGTGGGTTTTGGGAACAGAATAATTTTACGAGGTTAGTGGCCCCCTTGTTGGTCTGATTTGACCTCTAAATTTTATCTTTCATTCTTTCTATCTAAGAAACTTAACATCGGGTTGCAACAAATGTCACCAAGCAAGTTAATACTCGTTTATTGGCAAATGGAGGGCATTTTGAACATTTTTATGAGGTTCGCTTGTTTCCGACATCAATTCTTCTTCAGAATAAATAATTTCCTTTTCTTCTTTATCAATTACCAAACTATCTTTCTTATTCTTGTTTGCAGGAAATTTCCAAAACTTTTATCGTTAAGGTGGAGATAAATGTGATGAAGAACTGTGATGTATCACCAACCAATGACTATTTTCATTTACAATTTAAACAGTGATTATTATGCATGGACTACTGAGCTCGCTTTTTCAAAACTATTTTTATTTCAAAAGTAACATTATTTCAATAATAATAATAACAATAATAATAATAATTAATAATAATAATAATATTAATAATAACAATAGTAATAATAACAATAATAGTAATAATAACAATAATAGTAATTTGTTCTGCGAATGTGGAATTAATAATTTATTAATATTTATTTAAAATGGCAAGAAACAAACATGCGTACATTTCTGAAGCATATTTGTTGAGAACTACAACAAAGTGTGTTTTTAAATCCGTATGAATACATATTTTACATGGCAAGCTTACTTCACTTTTAAACAACTTACGAAGAAACCACTATTCTTGTCAATACTATTTTCTTTGGATGCCAAACAAGCATGCGTGTGCCTTTCTCTTCACACTCTTTGCCACGAAGGTCACCTGCTCTCCTCCTCTGGACAGCATTAGGGGAGAGGGGTTTAAGCGTACTTTCGGACAGTTTGCCTGCTTGAAACAGCCAGCCCCTATCCGACCTGCTCAAACACAGTTCAGTGCAATTTGCTCTGCCTGATGTGGGTTGCATTTTAAACTGATCACCCAGTATATTATGAAATAGCAAGTTTACTCATAAAAAAGTGTAGTACAAAATGAGGAATTGAGCAATTGAAAATAAAAATCAACAGTCATAATTAACAGTCTGAAAAATTATTGGGATAATTTAATAATAATTTTTATTGCATGTTTTTGCACGTTTTGGTGCTTCTACTGCATATTTTAGACAGTTCTACTGCATGAAAATCTGGTCTTTAATCATTATCTTTATCATCATCATCATCATCATTATTATTGTCTTTATTATCATCATCATCATCATTATTGTCTTTATTATCATCATCATCATCATTATTGTCTTTATTATCATCATCATCATCATCATTCTTTATTATCATTATTATTATTATTATTATTATTATTATTATTATTATTATTATTATTATCATTATTATTATTATCATTATTATTATTATTATTATTATTATTATTATTACTATTATTTTCAGAAGGAATATACTGACAGGCAAAAATAATTAACTTTATCGAGACAATTTTCCGGTCAAAATGACAATTTGTGATTTTGACTAAATAATAAAAATTTGTTAAAATGAATGAAATTCTAAGAAGGCTTCGTCAAACTAATGGAGTCATCTTATATTTGGGTAAATATGTTATTAAAATATTAACAATTGCAATAAATCATACCGAAAACTATGAATGCCAGCCAACTCTTGGAGCAGAATTTCTTGTGTTGTAGAAATAAGTTCCAAGGCAGCTACATAATCAGGAGTAGAAAGCAACAACTGAATTGTTGGCTGTGTTTGATGCACAGTAGCCATAAGTTTCAACTGTAACACAAGAGTCCCTGATGTTTCATCACATATTTTTCAGATATCCACTAAAATGGATGCATGGCATGATAAATGATATTCAAAATAATTCTAAAATGTGAAGTAAAGGAAGGAACTACATGGTTTTCAACAAATAAGGAAGAGAAAGGGATCGTGAGAAGTCTGCAAATCAAAATTCTCTTCTTTTTTAGTGAAAATTACATTTCAACATGTAATTATAATGATAAATTTCTAAATTGCAACAACTGAATTTACGAAGACTGGGTAAGCACTATCATCTGAATAAAGAAAAAAAAACACAGTAAAACAGTAATGTTTAGTGTAATACTAGCCTGCTGACTTTCTAAGTTTCTAAAATGCTGAATGACAATGACTTCAAAAACTAAGTTTTTTCTACACAAAGTATAACCAAAGGCAACAAACACCAAACCAACATTTGAGATATATACACACAAATGTTGTAGTAGCAGTTCCATTTCATCTTCCATTAATCCTAAGCCCCCTCTTTTTAATTGTTACATGCACCATTTCTGTGAGATATTTCAAAAATTAGCTTCTCTCATCTCGAACTAGATATTCATTTGCAATTTTATTTCAATACTTCCATTCGATATCTGATTTTCTAAGTCTGAAGAGTTTTATACTCCATAATTTAATACATGCAAATAAGAGTAAAATATTTTTAAACAAAGAATACCTTGTAAGCCACTAACTCTCGATTGCACCGAAGTCTTTCCAATCTGAGAATGTTCAATGAGTCTGTCACCAGTGATTTATCAATTAGTTGAATTTTGTCTCTGAAAATTACACCAGAAAATGAATTTCAATTAATTATCACTAGGATAAATTGTGAAGCACTTAACCATAAAGTTCTTCATACTTGCAATATCGTATCCAAAGAATGCAAACAATGTTATTATTTGCGTACAAAAATGCAAAAACAACACAGGTAAATAGCAAAAACTTGTGTTTATTACATTACAATCAGATAATGTTAAAAAAAAATAAAGAAGCAAAACAAGTACAAAAACTTCTTTCTAACACAGGCATTTTGGATTATCTCAGTTCTTGTACAACCTGTGTCTCAATAAGAACATGTCACAGGTTCCATAAATTTGAAGTTCGTGCTTTAGTGTAGGGTTTACAAGTAAACAAGCCTCCACTTTAGTGACACAAAAAATTTGATGTAGTCATAACACTGCTTTTCATTATTTTCTCAGATTGGTGAAAAGCAATGAAATGTCTCCTACTACTCTCCACTATTAGATGAGAAATGCATATTCTTCACTACCTTGCTCAAAGGAAAATACTAGTTTTGAGAATGACAAAAAATAGTACTAACTAGTTGAATCTATATGTTTATAAATATAATTAAAAGCTTAAGGTTTCACATGTTAGCAAGACTACCTACTTCATATATAAAATCATACCTAAGTGCCTTGACTACCCTCACAGTCTGCATCAGCTGCTCAGAGAGGGCATCATGCGAGGTCATAGCATGAAAGAATGCATCTGATTTATGGGCAACTTGTTGGGCAATTTGCACTTCCACTTCATCCAGATAATGAGACAACTGAAAATAAATTCCAGAATTACTGTTATGCAGGAAAACTCACAAATGACACAACAGGAAGGTGGATTTTTGAGGATATCATATTATTATTGTTATTGTTATTATTATTATTATTATTATTATTATTATTATTGTTATTATTATTGTTATTATTATTGTTATTATTATTGTTATTATTATTATTGTTATTATTATTATTATTATTGTTATTATTATTATTATTGTTATTATTATTATTGTTGTTATTATTATTATTATTATTATTATAGAATATATTTTAATATGTACTTCTTCAGAATGTTGTTCATATGTTATTCATAACACTGCACTTTCATACTACATAAATAAATAAGATTTACAAAACAACTTACGCCCACAGGATAATACAAATAAGGAAGCTAACATTACTACTGTATAACTGACAAATCAAACCAATTATGAACACATCAATTCATAAATTTAACCAATAATTTTCAAAAGGGACCCCTAGATTTTGATGATGTTGACTCTTCTTGTTTTCTTAATGTTGTGAATTATAAATACTGCTAATTCATACACAAATCCCCATCATTTAAGAATTTAATTATTCTTTTGTCATTATTTTACTTTCTTGCCTTCATAAGAAGAGAAAGTGATGTCATCATGCACTGGAAACAAGAGATTTTTCAATAGAAAACTTATTGTCAAGCCCTGGTACTGCAAAAGTGGATAAAACATGTTCTTGTACGTAATAAATTACTTCCTGTAACATGTGTATTCAGAATTCATGTTTCGTGGGTCCTTGACTCGACAAATTGATTATCTGACCATCTGGTCAACACTATTACCTAAACTGTTCAGATAATTTTTTCTCCAATACTGATAGTCCCTGATTGATCTGAATTGAATCAAGACCCTGCGAGTTTGAAACTGATATTTGAATTTTTGGGGGGTACTTTACATGACGTCTCAATATTTTCAAATTTTTCTCAAAAAAGGCACCGAATTATTTGATTAAACTTTACCAAAGGGTAGCATAGAGAACGCTTAAAAAATGGCAGTCTCATTTTCACTTAAATGTTGGATTTTTCAAATAATTGCAAAAGTTGAAAATTGTTTGTGTCTTCTCACAACTACAATTTTAAAGATTAACATTTTTTCCTCAATGAAATCTGTTTAAGACAGATATTAATGTAAGGTCAGGCACAATTTTTTGGAAAAGTGTGAATAGTTTCTGTTATATTTTGAGTGAAATATGTGCTATTTTTAAACAATTATTTTCTAAAAATGCTCCAAATTTTTTCTTTACATTTTTTCCTCAAATGTAATATGTCACATAAAGGAGTGGTGCTGGTCCCATTTTTCAGGCAAAGTGCAATTTTGAAACTTGCAAAAAATTAACACTGCAAAAGTACATTAGAGAGATTTTTTGTTAAATGAAATCTATTCTAAAAAAATTAGATCTTTAGAGGAGGTCAGGTACAATTGTTTGGAAAACAAGTAGTTTTCAAGAAATTTCTGCTGGAAGTTAATGTAATTTATAAAAAAACATTTTCTCAAAAACGGCTCTAAATTAATTTTTTTTAAATGTTGTCCATTGATAGAGAAAAAGACGCTTAAAACTAATGGTGCTAAAGCTTCATGTACTTTCTCGCCTGTATTTTCACACAAAATTACGCGAAAAGTACTCATATTTTCAAAAAATTGTGCGTGATGTTATTTCAAAATCTATCTTTAAGATACATATTTCATGAAGGAGAAAAATCTCTATATTTAATAGTTTAGTTGTAAGAAGACTTCAAAAAAATCTGAACTTTTGCCATTTTCAAAAAAATCAGGGTTTTCAATAAATTCTCTTAAATGTCCTTCACACTATCCAACAACAAAATTTAATCAAAAACGATGCAGAAATTTTTTGAAAATGTCCCAGAGGTTTATGTAAAGAATCCCTCAAAATTAAAATATGTTTCAAATTCAAGGGGCAGCGACATCAGCCAGTTTGATTGAGGAATATCAATTTTGGAGAAAATAGACTGAATGGTTAGAATTCACAGATGAACGTTGTGCTCTCAAGATGATTTTTTGGTATCAGGACACCACACGTTAAAAGGATTTTTTCTCAAAATTTAGCAACTGGATTTATCAACTTTTTCATTACCGGGGTCCTGTAATAAAAGTTTTTCTGCTGAAAATTTGCCATTTTACCACACAACATTATCTAACTTTCTCTCTAATCCAAAGTGGAAAAGTAAACATGGCGCAGGTGTCATTTTCATTGATATCTCTGAATTTTTGAAAACTGCAAAAGTTAGAATTAATGCAAGAAACTATACGATGTTGTAGTACCACTAGTTTTTCGTAATTTTTTATCACATAACTTTTAAGAATAGATTTGGCTTTATTTAATCATTTCTGTGAATATATTTGCGCTTCACACAATTATATTTGCGCTATTAATATTAATGTTTTAAAAAAACAGGTTCATGCTTTAGCATCATTAGCATGATCATGCATTTAAACCTCCCCAAAAGTTATTTCTGACTCACTAGCGTAATACACATGTGCTATCCTTTTAATGACGGTATCAATAAGTTATTTCCCAATAAAAATTGCACACATAATACATTCTTACAATACTTTCTTAAATGCATATGCTGTAACTTTCAGAGGTTCTCGATTTGGAGTGATTTAGAGTTCATTTGTCATATTGTTTCCTGTAGTGGGATAAGTTTACATTTAATTAAAATATTTAACATTGATGGATATGAACAAATTTTATAAGAAAAATAAAAAAAGGCACATTCGTGTTTTCCAGTTGAATTGTTATTCTAAGAAAATAGTTATAAATAACTAAGCAATTTCAAATTAATTTTTGAGATCCAAAATATCGGATCCCATGCGCAGGGGACACTTATCGTTGCAATACATCAGAAAGGCTTCAGTTTTTCTGTCTACATTTCAAGAATTTCTTCTAAATGAAAAATGATTGTCAGACTATCTGCTGCTGATATTTTGAATATTTTGGAAGAAGAACACAGGAGGCACTAACAATTGCGAGCAATAATTTTCGATGTCTACAGAAATTATGCTTGTTTGATGGAAAGATAATGATGTCACTATTGCCAATAATCATGAAGGAAACAAAAATGGGAAGTTGTAAGAGAAAAAATGTAAAATTAATGTTCCATAGCCTGTAGCTTTTAGTTCATACAATAAAGGAATACGTGGGGTGGATTTGATGGACTAAATGGTGGCGAACTACAGAACCAGAATGCAACAACAAAAATGGTATTGGACATCTTATTTTTTATGCTTTTGTTGTGAATGCCAGGCTACTGATGAAAAAGATATTGCCAAATTATAAGTCCCATTGTCTTCTGAAGTTCAGAAGAGATATTTGTTTGAGTTTGTTGAAAATGCATGGAACATCATCAAGAAGGAAAACAGCCAAATGATCCAAATACTGATATCTGTTTTGACAGCAAAAACCACTGAATAATTTATGTATCTACAAAAAAGAAATGTCACTGCCAAGGTAAAGCAAAATTAATGTATTAAAAATATGATGCGGGATTGCATCCCAAATGCTTCACAGACTATCATCTATAATAGAATATGAAAAGAAAGAATTTCAGTGAATCTCTTATGAATAAACATTATTTTTAAGAATTTAAATACTTTCATTTATTTTGCCCAGTATCATAAACTTAACGAAAAAATTGGTCTAGACATAAAAATGGATGAAAAGACTACAATTTTACGAATTTATTTTTAGAGTAACAAATAACTTGGTAGACGAGAATTTCACCAGAGTCCTTTTTACTGAAAACATAACCAGGCAGCCTGACAGTTGCACTTAGAGTACGGTATGCATATGATCTGATTTATCAGATCACATTTTTCTTGTAAACGGTGGAGAATAAAATTTTGATAATCCACATAACGTGTCATTTAGATGTATAATACACGGATATATAATTAATTTCCCCCAAAAATAAGCCAAGAAACTTCATGCACTAATTGGTTAATTTATGACTTTCCAACATCACAAGCATTGATTCGTGTGTATCTCAAACAGGTAAGTCTCCAATCATCGGCATGATTGCCGCTTTTCTTAACATCCGATTTATCGGATCACATGCACTAATGGGTTAAGGCTAGTGTGAAGCAGTGGCATTTTCTTTGGGTGTTCAAGTCGTGTATCAAAGCCCAAGGAAATAAAAAAATAATTTTTTCCATTGAGTTTATTTACATTTTTTCATTTATTTGATCTTCCATGTGATTAGCGTCAGATCGGAATCAGTACGTCGATTCAATGTGGGCAGTGTGCGAGCGCAGTTCAGGCCATTGGTGAATGTCTCCAACGTCTCGAGGACGGATCAGGTGGTGGTAGCGCATGCATGTGTCGTCCGCCCACTCAAGGATGAAGCATGCGAACGCGTTGGATCTCAATTCAACAGCCTACTCATGAGCGAGCGTCCGTGATTGTGATATTCTCCATTGCGAGTAGCGGCCTTTAGTGATACTCACGAAATAATGTTATTTTTTAATATGAATAGTGAAAAAGTGTTTTTAAAACAAAATTCTTTTCCTCCCTTTCATACGAAGAAAAGAAATGAATAATTGACAATGGGCCATCATATCCTAACCTAACAACATTTCAGAATTTAATATTTAAAACAACTGAAAAATGGAAAAAACGTCAAGCATGTATTTAAAAATACTTTAAAATGTATTATTCCAATTTTTATAATAGAATCTATAACAGCCTTCCCATATCAAGTCACACACAGTTTTTAACTGTTTTTGATGTTAAATAAATAATTAAAATAATTAAAAATAAGAATCTACACCACCCTCATTGTTTTGATCTTGCGAATTTCTTTCCTTCATTCTATACTTTAATTTATTAATTATAATAATTCTTCCTTCAATACTATAATTTAAAAGAAATCAGGATTTCGTTTGTATAACTCAATTTTACTCTAAATATGTTTGAGAAAAGAGTAGTGTGTGGGTTAACACTTTCTTCCACTGTCAACACCCTAGGTCTAGAGTGAGGAGACGTCACTGTTTGAAAGTATTATGAGTGCTTGACTGTCTTTTAACAGGAAACATAACTTCAAACAGAGTGATATCATTTATAAAATTGTTTCTCAATCTCTATAGGTTACTGACAATTGTGGATGAAACCTAAATACATATCAATGGAATAAGAAAACAAAATCATTCCAAGTTTACATAATTTTTGGAAATCTTTACATCTTTCTGGGGATTTTCCATTATTTAACACAATTTTTATTATATTTGGTTCATCAATATATTAGTTCTTTTTTTTATTACCTTTTCCTGCAGAAGCTTGGCAGACTGACTACTGGAATGGCCATTCCCAGCTCCCCGGTCTTTGGAAAAGCCTTCCACAGAGAAAGGAAAAACAGCATTGAACGTGTCTGGATTGCTAAGATCCAGATTCTGCTGAAGAAATATCTTTGGAATGTTGCTCAGGTCAAAATGGGTCTTATCTGGAATTGTATTCAATAACATTAAAATATAGTCCATCCATAATATTAAAAATTAATATTTCCCTTCATTTTCAATATTCAGTTCATTTTAGAGATGTTCACGTGAAGTATTATTAGAATAAAAGAATTGATTATTCAAAGAGGCCACATCTCTAATCTGTGCAAATGAGCTATGCAAACCATTTGGTTCAGAATATACTTTTAGCTTTGTTACACATACATAATTATACTCTTCGTGTATAATAAATTAATTAACTATGTCTTAAAAGGATGCAAACTAAATATCCTATATCAATATTAATGCAGTAACAAAATTAGTCTGCAACATAAGCAATTACATTTTTAATATCAACAACCTTAACAAATTTTAATGGAACTAGATCAACAAAAGACCAATAAAAAGTAATCCATCTTGCATTTGTATTTTTTCAATAACATTTAACATAGAATAATCAATTCTTTATACAAGCATACATAAAAACATCTATTATAACATAGAATAATCAATTCTTTATATAAACATACATAAAAACATTTATTTTACTAACTTCAAAATATACTAAAAAAAATTGTCAGAAAAGAACACAGCCTTCAGCCATGTGAGAGATGTCTATGGTTTTGTTAGATTTCCAGGAACTTGGGGAAAATCAAAAAAAAAATTAAAAGTGCACAAAAAACTGATTATTTTAGCGTTGAGAGCTAGCGGGCAATTTTTTCCTATACTAACATTTGTTTGACAATTGTGGAACCAATGAGTAATACACAAAAATAGAGGATACTTCAAAAGTAAATTATTTTGAATTCATAGACATTTGGGGATTTATTAAATGCATCACAAAACAATAAAGAGCTAATCGTAATAATATGTTTATTCTCTTGAAAACAATGCTAATTTACACACATTGGGAAATAAGTATTATTAAATGGTTTTGTTTTTATAAAGTGTCACTGTCAAAAATGAAATGTACATTTCATTTTCTAGTTCTTCACAATAAAGGTCATTAATTCATCACACTGTTAACGACACAATCTACAATCAGATATTCCTTGGTGCCCTTTTTAAATCACTACCACAAGAATGTAATGTCCTTTCATATGGAAATGATGGATGCTCTCAAATCTTCCCTGAGTTATTATCATTAAAACCAACCTTTTATAGAAAAAAATTTGACTTAGTGAACCAATAATTCTGCTTTTACTATCCTTTTGGTAATGACATTGAGACTAGGATATTTTATGTTTACTGAGATTTCTTTATACTTGCAGCAAGTGTCAGAGGCAAACCCATTCATACCTTTCATTGCTGGATTCTCTTTCATGAGACACAATTTTTACATTCAGCTGCAAGCTCTGAAGTTGCAGACAGTCAACACCAGACAACACAGTAGAGAAATACCATAAGTTGGAGATTCACACTTTGATCATTCCTGGACAAGTTCATGAGGGATTGAAGGGGTCTCTCAGGAGTTCACTGGAATTTCACCCTTCTATACAAGTCTAACGGAAGGTCATTAGGGATTTTTTTCTCAATAGATGAGTCTCAATACACGCATCTCCTTTTTGCAATGAAACAATTTTGTTATGAAAGTGGACTTGTGAAGGTTTCTCAAATTCACGATTCACATCAGAAAGTTTTCTGAAGATAACTAATCAGACATTCTACTCATAAAAACAACTAACATGTTAATAAATACAAAGAATTGTAATTTACTCACCGAGAGCTCTGGATGCCCGCAAATTGGGGAAATGCTGAAGTAGTTCATTATGAGAAGAAGGTTTTGATGAATTTGCATTGAGACGTTGATGTTTTCTATACCTCTACAAGAAAATATAATAACAAAACAAGTTACATTAAAATGAATAAAAAATAAACAAGATACATACCAAGCGAAAGAAATATTATTAAAATATTTGTAGATGCTACACTATTATGAATCACATTATGTTCTACTCCCTATTTCTGAAGTTCTGAGTGCAATGATCAAAAGGAGAATAATTATGTTAATCAGCGAAGTGATATAATATCAAATATTATATAATCACAATGCCATAATCGCAATGATTGATTTTATTGATTTTATCACAAATTCAATTCAATATAAAGCTCATAATGTGAGCAAAAAGAAATATAATTACCCGAGCAATTTTCTTTATATACACATCAAAATGCTGCAATCGAATTTCTGGGAGATGTGGAGAACATGCAACATCAGCTTTTTCTATAAAGCTATCACCCCAGACTTTGGTGAAGAAATCTCTCTGTTGATGAAGAATAAAAAGCAACAACAAAAAACAAAACATTTATACACCAAAGAATACCATAAAATATAAAAAAAATATATTGAGTATCAAGAAAAAAATTACATAGACAAAAATGATGCAAATCTAATTCCCATGTTTTCAATATGATTTTTATACAAGCAAGATTAGAATAAAAACATACATTAGTATATCAAGTGGGAAATTTGAGATCTACTGTCATGATACATATATCACTGTCATACCTGCTTTCCTCTATTGGGGTCATTAAGAACAGCTGAAAGATTTTGTGAAGCTGAATATACAGTCCATCTTTGCCCATCAACAACAACATTAGGTTGATGGTCCCCACTCAGGTGACTCACAGTCAACAACTGATGACGGTCTCTATGTCGACTCACAGCACCACTACTTGCACTACCCATATGTACAAATACGTGATGCTTATACACATGTTCTTCATAATCTTCATCACTCACACCTTCAACAGGTAGTGATGAGCAAACACCATTGTAGCCATACCGACAAACAAATGATCCACCTTCTTGTGTACAGTGCCGCTCCCTCAAGTGCCTAAAGACAATAGAGTTACTGCATAAGTTTTGAACAATTAGAAAATAAGATTACTTGAAAAAGGGGACATTTTTAGGAGAGAACTCTTTTATTTATTTGAGGAATGTTTATAGAGTAATAGTAATTAAAAGGTACTGACAAATAATCATAATACTACCAACTACATTTTCATCACACAGAATTCATGTAATACATCGTTACAAAGAATTGAAATTTCAACTAAATTCAACTGAATACCAAAAATAAAATAAAAAGAGAACTGGTACATGTTTAAAGATGTGAAGGTTTCGAATTGCTTAGCAATGTGCAAGTTCCAGTTTCTCACAAGAAAGAATAATTTTGTACTTTCATATCCTTTCACACAAATGACATAAAAATGTCTACATTTGCCAAGTGACATATCATTTTTCTACAGTTCTCCAATGGAGTTATGTGCAAATTGAGAGCATGTCATCCTTTAGAACTCATTACTGATTATCTGTATTGATCATAAAATTAGGTCCTCTTTCAGTTGCTAAGCCATTTAATAAAAAGGAAGGTGTCAGGTGAAGGCATGCCTCAAAACAGGTGAAATTTGGTAACGTTTACACAGAATGATAGTGAGAAATGTAGAATATGTGACAATGTAAATTTGAGAAATTCACTTATCCTAGGTAACAAACTGCACTTTCAAAAATTAGAACAACCATTCAAAAATAAAATGTCACGCCCACAACATTGGATCTTACCGAATAAAATCGTGTTGCCCCTTAAATTCAGCATGATTACAATACAAGCAGCTGCTCCATCCATGTTTTGAATCTCCCTGACGTAACACTTTCGCCATACTACATTAAATATTTACAAAAAACAATAATACAATTCCCTGTTAATTCTATATTGTGTCTTCGATGACATTGCCGAAGTAACATAAATATACAATTAAATAGTAAAAAGTGAGCTTTACAAAATTCCATCATGATTCTACACTCTCGTTCGACGTAATATATGACATTAAAACGATATCTAAAAAACATAATATATACATTATAAACATAAAACTTTTACACGATTTTGAGAAAATATATTTTTCTTGACCACTGTGCCCACTGACACATGATGCCAACGTATCAGCTGCACAAGGCAGGTTTCTCGATGGCAAACGCCATCTCACTCTCTTGAGTGTGCTGCCACCTGCTGCCGAGGTAAGAACAAATGACTGTCACTTGCCACGCAATACTACGCGCAACATTTAAACTTTAAAATTATTGTCACCATATTTCAAACTGCAAGTATTACAATCAATAGCAAATTAAAAAAAATAGTTGAAAAATATCATCTTTTAGAAGTAGAATTATCATCTTTTAAAATAGAATTATTGCGACACTTAGTGAATTAGATGACAAAATTAGCTATATAACTTAATAAAATTCATTGGTGTGCTCATAATTATATAGCTCATGTTATGACAGTTATATTAGCTATATAACTTAATAAAATTCATCATTCATTGTTCTCATCTTTAATAATAAAACATACTTCCAGAAAAATGTCACTAAATAATAAACAATTGACTATTGTGGACGGTTTTCATTTTAATTCACACCCCAAGTTACTTTATCACAGATTTATAGTGCTAGTTTATTTTGAAAATAAGATTGTTAACTTTCATCTGCTAAAAGGTACAGACTGAATGGTTAATAAAAAAATACACTAGAATAATAGAACTACTAGTGTTTTACCTTACATTACTTCTCAATTTAAGACATTTTATGATTTTGTCAACAGCTTTATTTTGCAGTATGCTTTACGAAATTCAGTTACCACTAATATGTTTTACAAACCATTTTCTTTCATTTTATGAACATGTAGCAAACTATGGGCAATATTACACTAAATTACTTCAAAATAATACATTACATTGATAAAATTCATAATATCCAGGTTCGAACGCAAGCTGTGAGGGAGAAGGGGTTATATTATGACGTCCTAGACTGGAGGCATAATATTAGACTGCCATGACGTTTTCGGCTGGAGGCGCGCGCTGCCGTTCGAAGTCGGGCAGTCGCGTATTGGAGCCGGGTCGAGCAACTATCGTGCTCTTCCCCTTGTCGCAAGGTGGAATCACTAACATGAAATGAGTTGTACGAGTGACTTAATACTTATTATAAAAATAATTATATGATAATTCATGCATTTTCGTTAATAAAGTTTTAAATCATGAAAAGTGACAATAGTACGGAGGTGACTCGAAAGCAGCGAGACTGGACACAACTGAAGAGGGCGCTCGGCCACATAGGTCTTCTCATTGCACTTACGGCGTATACCGTCTTAGGTGGGCAGGTAAGTTGCGAAAAGAAATATCTGATCATCGAAGTAAAATATTTTAAAGAGATTAATGGAAGTAAGAATTCGCTGATAGAAGATGTAATGAATTTAAGAATAAGATGTGTATTACTTTTGGAATAAAGTAGAAAGAATTATTTTATGCATTTCCATTATGTGGGTATTTCTCATCAAATTCTGAATTTTGAGTTTAGATTTATTATTTTTTCTATTTGTTAGTAATATTTTACATAAAAATATTTCTATAGTAGAAATGCAAAGTTTCACCAAGTGCGGACTATTTGAAAGAAATAGTCATCTATTATTGTTTTTATTATGCATGAAAAACGGATTTAAAAAATTAAGAAGTGAGGGAATGATTTTTACTTTCTTGCTATGGAGTAGAGAGAAAGTTATGTAATGCTGCCTGGAAAAACGGCTTATTTTCGTCAGTAGAAAAACTCTTTATTACAGGGCCCGAAACGAAAAAGTGCATAAATCCAATTGCTAAATTCTGAGAAAAAATCGTATATCACGTGGTATTGCCAGAATCCATGTTTTGTGGGACCTTGATTCCGAAAAATCGAAATGAAGGCAAAATGTCTGTCCGTCCGTCTGTGACCAACGCCAGAGGCTAAATTTGAAACCGATGTTTTAATCTTGGGGGGGGGGGGGGTTCTTCATATGAAGCCCCAGTAACATTTTCAAAAAGTGGCTCCATCGTTTTTGATTAAATTTTGCAATTGGATAGTGTGAAGGACGGTTAAGAGAATGGTGTAGGTCTCACGTTTATTGAAAACCCTTATTTTTCGAAAATTGCTAAAGTTCAAAAATTTTTCGGCGTCTTCCTACAACTACAGTTATGAAGATAGAGATTTTTTCCGTTAATGAAATCTGTTCCTTAAAGAAAGATTTTTTAAGTAAGAGCGTGCACACTTTTCGAAAAGTTTAATACTTTTCGCCTAATTTCGCGTGAAAATATGGACAAGAAAGTACGTGTTTTTTAGCACCACAAGTTAATATTACAATAAAAAGAAATATAGTATGTAAATATTGCTAATTTCGAATATACGTATAAATTGACGGAAAATTACTCAGTCCAAATAGGAGGTGTCAATGGTTTCGTAAGATACCCAGGAACTCTGAAAAACTCCGAAAGCAATGAGTTTCGTTTTTGTCTGAAAATGCGAATATTTGATTGTGTAATTCCACCTATTCTCATACTGCGCGTACTGTCAAATTCCCGTACTGAGAGCGTCACTGTTTACGGCGCAGCTGATATCATGCACAAGGAAGAAAGAAGCTTCAATATTCCTGTGAGTGCCGTTTCAGAACAGCTAGGGTTTGCTGGTTCAGGACCCCTTTTTCCGTACTCGATAGCAACGTTTTGGCTGCAGCTGCTCATTGTTCTAAAGAGACATTTGTGAGCTGAAGTATCATTTTCTAAAGAATTATAGATAAAGCTTTGCACTTAAAAATAAGGAAACAAATTTAAGACATCTTTGATATTTTTGTATTAATCTTTAATAATCACCCTTAATGTTTGGCCTTTTAAATTAAATTCTTACTAATTCAGACTTAATTTAACATCTTAATCAATTAATTAATTATAGAGTCATCTTTAGCTCTTTTGACTGTACACAGCAAAAAAGTATTATTTTTCTTCACTTCTTCAAAAATCTGAACATTCAACAAGGTAAATACTTCGTCTGAACGGGATTCAGAATTAGCATTTTTAGGGTTCAGTCTTAAATATCTTTAATTGTATTTTTCGATTAACTTTATCGCAATCTTAACTCCCCCCCATTATTTGTAATCTTAGCAAACAAAGCAGCCCGCTTTCACATTGGTTGTCTATTAAAAGCAGCTAAAGACCCCCTTCTTTGATGCAAAGATGGTATAGAACAATGTAGAGATTTCGTCAAGAATTGTTTGTAAATTTGAGTGTACAGCAGCTTTTTTTATTCAAGTATACTTGACTATTCTGTTTCCAAGATTATTGTTTCTGCCCAAGTTCTCTACAACTCGTAATTGTAACAGCTTTTACCTGACCCAATTCTTTCTTCCATCAATCTTTAACCCGTTCTTTTTCCCGTAATTTTTCAGAAGACTCGAGGCTAGTTTTAATTTTTTCTCGTCTTTTCCTATTGAACTCCTTTTTTTAATTTCTTTATCACTCAACTTCTTTCCACGTGCCATTTTTCTTTGCTGTAGGTAGGTACCCGTTTAAAAAACTATACAACACCAGCTAAAATGAAACAATAAAAAGGCCCCAAATATTTTATATGAAATTATAATGATAAACATTGTATAAATAATTCCCTCACAATCGCCATTTCGTCAATTTAAAATATAGCTAGGAAATGACGATTTCAAGCATAACCTTCAAAAAACACCAGCATATAACCTGAAATTGTTGAAACATTTTCTAAGTGCATTTTACACACCAAAGCGCATTAAAATTGCTACAACTTATACATATACAATGACACTTTTTATATACGTATGATGAAGGAATAACGCAATAAAATGTAATATTAAAAAATGCACTACACACTCTTTCTCACAAACACTTATCACTGTTGAGAAGAAATCGCCATTTTGACATTAAGAATGTTACCAAGCTTTGAAAAGTTAATGGTGCGTTCACAAAACTCGTTCGATGTGATCAATCTAGAAGTTTTATTTCAGAAACAATATTTAAAATCAAACACTTTCCAGTTTTATAGATTTGTCCTAGTGCAATGTTAGTTTTGAAATGCAATTAACACTACAATTGGAAATCTTTAGCAATATTAAATGTAGTAAAAATATTGTAATATTTGTGAAAAACAAATATTACTCTGTCCTCGGGGTACGGGACAAGGTGAAGGAATAACGTTTAAAATCAAGAAGTTGATCATATTTTTTATTTCCCTCGCGGTATATCCGTTTTTTTTGTTGCATTAATAGGTCGGATAGTTTTCATTTAAATGAAAATATTGGATACATTGATCATGGATGCATTGGTCATGAATGCATGCGACTGAACATACATGACAGGATTTCGGAGTTTGATGGGTACTACTTGTACACGGTATGACATGTGGATATTTCTCAGGGAAACAATTTATTACATTTTAATGCATTACATTAATGTATCAAAATACAGTTACGTTTAACATACGTTGCCTATCCCAAGTATATTAGTTAACTTGGAATATACCATTAGCACGGCAAAAAACACGTTTTGTCATTAAAATGTTTAATATGTCTGTATTCCAGGGATCCAAACAGACAATGAAAATTCTCAATTGTAACAAGAATTAAGAATAAATTTTCGGAATTCGTTTCGTATTGTTTTGGAAATGCTTGAGTATTGTCCCGATTCCATAAACAACTCTAGCAAACTATATTCTTTTTGTTGATATTTACGAATTATATTACAGAAAGTATGCCACCAAATTCGTATAATAATACATCATCACATGCAAAGACACATCATCACATCGTAAATGGGAATCACAATATTACGAAAGTAATTGTTCCGCTGTGTAGATGCATTTTTGCTAGTACATGGAGATTAACTGGTTTTTGTGTTTCCGGGCGCGTCAACTACTACGGTAATTAGCTCCGGAAGTGTAACACACGTAATATCCCGGGAGGCAGCGGTGTTCCTCCTCGCTTGAACGTGCGAATCGGCAACCACACGTTGGCTAGCCGGGTTTCCCCTCTCCAGGTATCTCTGTCAGCAGGGCATCGGTCCAGCTGGGACAAGCTCTAGCTTCCGACATGCGTAATAGTGTAGTGCGCGTAAGTGTGTCAACAAATGAGGACGAAGCAAGGATGAGAAAGTAATGATCGCGCGCTCCTGGACCATTTGTTAAATACACAGCTGGAACGATCTGGTATCGATCAAAGAAATTGCGGAAATAAACCGATCGGAGCAAATTCCGCTCTTAGACTAGTAATTTATTAATGTTAAATGCATTATTGTAATTTACAACAGAATGGCTAGAAATTCTAATTTTAATGTGAACATTTTATTGTGAATATCGTTTTTTGACTTGGACGAGTAATTAGAGGACTTTAATGCCAGTATTTTTTCTTTCCTTTTAAAAATCGTTCGTTTCGTAAACCTTGTAAACTTTTTAATTATTATTTTTAGCTCGCTTTTCCCTCTTGGAATCAACCTTAATAGAATTTTCAAGACATAGTGCCCGGCTCGTCGACAAGCTTGCCTTTAACGTAATTGGTAACAAGTCCGATTTGCAATGTTTGAACGAGTAATAGAAAAACGCACGTGCACTACGCCACAGAGTGTGGTCAAGGAACTGGGCCAGCGACGCCGCCTTCAAAAACTACAAAAACAAAGGCTCATTTGAAGACTTTTCGTAGCCTTCCTTACAAAAGTTCCTAAGTTCAAAAGTTTTACTGAGAAATAGTACTATATTTATTTTATTTCTGTGTGATTACGTTAAACGTGTATTTTATAATACGTTATAATAATATTTTAAGTCAGATGAATAAATAAAATTTTTAATGATTTAAAATATATATTGTAGATTATTTATTGTTATCCTTTATACACCGTTTAGGTATTTTTGCGACGTTATTTTGCTTTATTATTTTGCTATGCTTTTGTTATTTTGATAAGCTATTTGGCTTTGTTATTTTTATGCTATGATATTAAAGTTCTGTGGTTCAATCAATTGTAAAGGGTGATGTTTCAGGATGTGTACGTACACTTCAGTTGATGTTTTTTATAACAAAATTGTACGAAGGGTTTAAAAAAATGACAATTTTTATATTTCTGTAGCTAGCGAGAAAAGGGAGTAAAAGTCAAAATATCAAAGAAATGTATTATACTGTTGTGCAGACAATGGTTATATAATTCCCCAGAACAAAGAGTTAAGTAATTAGACTGAACCATCAGCGGCTGAACCATGTTCACTCTGAACTAATCAACTTCATCCGAATCAGCTTACAAAAATGTGGAATAGAAGAGTAATGTAACTTCACAGTATTTGCACCTTTTCTAGAGTACAGTGTGGAACATAGTTATTCAATTTATCGTTCTCCATGATCTCGCGGCAGTAAGGCGAGTCCTTCACAAAGGGCACAATGAAATAACCGAAATCTGTAGCTGATTTGCTTTTCCAAATAGTTTTTGTTCCACCTGAGCGAATATTTTCTTATCAATTCATGTCCAAAACGCTCGTTTTCATCTATATTTATACTGCAACTTGTACATGGGTTAGGGTAGGGATCCCAGAAGTTAGGAAAACATGGACAGAACACACTTCTCCCCACGTCACACACAATTTTAACTTTTTTTGACTTTTAATAAAATAAATAAAAAAGAGGAAGTAACCTGTTTTAACTCCTATTACTTCTCGTATACTATTAGTATATACGTTCTATGGAGAGAGCAAGGCCGCACTTCAAAAATTCAATGTACAGATTTTGACGAAGAAGAGATTTGTGTTTCCCTGATGCCACACATTTTTTTTCCAGAATTTGTTCTCGTCCATCCGTACAACACATGGGCCTAAACCGTACAAAAAATTTCCTCCAAAATTAATATTCTCCGACTCGATATCCCGTGAATTTTAAACTTTCTTTTTAAAAAATAACAACATAATAACGTATACAATATTTTCAAAATTTTCTGAAATGCGGCTCCACACTCTCTCTTTTTTTTACTCTCTCCCTCTCACTGGTCTTGATGGTAAAGTTGTTACCATGCCGGGCTACTGATCTCAAGTTCGCGGATACAAACCCAGTGAAAGCCGGACTGATTTTTTGAGGTGCCAAAAATCGACGGCATGCATGCGGACGCTTGTCGGCATATAAAACAGAACCCAGGAAAGGCACTTGAGCGATCCTGGCAAAATCGAATACTCTAGCAATTTAGCACCAATCAGAGTTTCGATTTGAATTACCGGATAAGAGTGCGGATATTGCATCTATGCCTGCGCTATTTGGTATTCAAATCAAACGTCAAAATTGGTGCACTAGCGCCCCTAGGGAAAGCGATGGCAAACTACCCTAGGTATACTTGCCCAGGACAAGTCTCGCAAGAAGGCGCCATAGGTTTCTGGGGACTAGCCTACGTACAAATAAGTGTATGGCAGTAAAAGAAGAAGCACTTACTTCGTAAGAAGAGGAAATACTGTAATCACGCGTCGAAAAACAGCTAATTTTTGGCAGAAAAACTATTATTGCCGCACCCTGGTTGCGAAAAATCTTGTTCATATATATAGCAAATATACTCTAACACGTTGTGTATCAAGATCCATGTTTTGTGGGTTCTTGATACCGAAAAATAGATGGACAGTAAAACGTCTGTCCGTCCGTCGTCCGCCTGTCTGTGGTCAACGCTAGCGCCTAAAGTCGATTTATATTTTCCGATCGATTTGAACGCACTCGAGGCTTTGGGACTTACAAATTGATATTTTGACCTTTGAGGGTACTCTACATGAAGCTTCAAAAATATTTTCAAAATTTTCTCAAAATTGACACTGGGAAGTTGGCACAATGGCTCAGTGGATCAACTGATGTCATTGCAGTGCCTCTGGCCTGGAGGTCCTAGGTTCGATTCCCAGCAATGGCAAGATTTTCGACACTATCTTGTTTGATAGGTCGAATTCAGTCGCTGTCTAGAGGAGAATTCTAGAGGCTGGCTGCTCTGATCGGTAGTTTTCCGTGGTTTGTCCGATCAACACCAGGCAAATGCCGGAGTAGAACCATAAAAAACGGGCCACAGACGGCGGGCGGTCTTTCCTTCCTCTTCCTTGTCCTTGTCCTATCCTCACTCCTTACACACACTTACACTAACATGCATTACACTGCCACACATGTCGGGAGCTTAGAGCTTTTCCTGACTGGGGCGGTGCCCCGCTGGTGGGAGATACCTAGTTGAGGGAAACCCCGCTGGCTGACAGTAGGTTGGCGCCGGATCTAGCCATCCAGGGGATGAAGATCACAGCCACCTTCCAAGGGAAAACATGTACTACATTTTTGTGGGATTGTTGACGCGCCCGGAATCTCTAACAATCAATGAAAATTGGCACCACATTAATTCGCAAGACAGCACTTACTTCGTAAGAAGAAAAAGTTATGTAATTGTGCGCCGGAAAGCGGCAAATTTTCGGCAGAAAAACTCTTATTTCCGTGAACTAGTAACGAAAAAGTGGACAAATTCTGTGTATATATACTAAACTAAATCCTCTAACACGAGGTTTAGCCAGAATCCATGTTTTGTGAGTCCTTGATACTAAAACATCGATTGACGTATTTTCCGTATGTCTATCCGCAAGATAGACATCGCTAGCGGATAAACCGTTCAGCCGATTTTCTTCAAATTGATATTGAATGTATTGGAATTGATATTCCCCGGTCGTTCTAACTCTTTAAGCCCGTTCGTGGCTTAGAAAGTTCCAAACGGATATTTTGATTTTTGAGGGTACGTTTCACTTTAGTTGAGGCTTCAAGTCCATTTTCAAAATTGACTTTAAGTTTTTGATTAAACTTTGTTCTCGGATAGCGTAATAGACTCTTAAGAGAATCTTCTATGTTTGTTGAAATCCCAGATTTGTCGAAAATTGCAAAAGTGCATTTTTTGGGGGCGTCTTCCTCCAACTATAATATAGAAGATAGATAATGTTTTTCTTAACGCAATCCATTCATACAAGATAGATCTTGTAATAAAGTCATGTTTCATTTTTCGAAAATATGAGTAGGTTTTTTGTAATTTTGTGTGTACAATAAGCAATTTTAAAACAATTTCTCCAAAACCGTGCCCAATATTTTCTTTAATTTTTTCTCTCGTATGCAGGAAAGAACTGCAAAGAAGTGGTGCTGGTCCCATTTTCGGTAAACTCTATGTATTTTCGAAAATTGCAAATAACAACAAACAATTAACATGGCAAAATACAAGATGATAGATTTTTTGTTAAATGTAGAATTTTCTAAAAATAAGTTCTTTGTAAAAGGTTATGTACATTTATTAAAAAATATGAGTAGTTTAATGAAATTTGGTAAATTTTCGAATTTGCAAATTCAAATTTCCAGCCCTCCATTTGCTAGTCAAATTGGAAAGAGCAGCGCCGCGGCTCTGCAGTTTAAAATTATGAGAATTCCTTCTCATTGTTGGCAGATGTTACAGTTATTTAAAACGCAATTTTAATTGCGAATTTGTGTTGATATATTACCTTTAAAAAAATTAGTCTTCGCACCTAATGTTCCACGATTAGAAACGAGTTTTATAAGTGACGATTGAGTTGTGTTAATATGAACATAAATCGGAGTATTATAATATTACCTCCCGTTTGAAATACGTGTAGTTCTCGCGATTTTTTATTTTAAGTGGGAAAACGTATTAATCATTTAGCGTTGCATCTTAAGACAAAGAGAATAGAGTGTAGTTCGTGTTCGTGTTCAGCAGTTTTGAAGAATATTACAATATTATAGTATTCAATGATTACTATTGTATATTTTTCGAACCATTTGCATTTGGTTGCCAGCGCTACTGGGTTGTGAAATGTATATACCAAACGAATCGTCCACTGTTGTTTAAACAACGCCGCGCTGGCAACATCGGGTAGTAGCGACAGCCACCATTGTCACTGACACCGCCACTGATTCGTTATAGAAATTATAACTTCCATTTCTTTAAAGGCAAAAATACGCATCGGATATGCACGTGAATACACTGAATACCTGAACACACTCAATTCAATGTAGAAAGATATTTTCATTTAAACTACTGAATTTGGAAAAAATGTTCATGCTTCGTTTACTTACGATATCAAGTGATATTTTATGTGTAAGAAAGTCAGAAATTGTGGTATCATAATGTTACATAACGATAACATTATAATATTGCGAGAAAATATGTGCTGTTGTAGCAACGCAGTTTTCTTTAATTTTTTTGTAAGGGTGATGCACAAAATACTGAATTATTTGGCCCACGAATGATTCTCATTAAAACTTGTTTGAATCGTTAAGAATTAAGATATGTATTTCTTATGGATACGTATGGGTATTTGATGTGTTGAAAGACCTGCGGCTTTAACGTGTTGGCTACAGAAGCCTAGTTGAAATCCCAGTACGGACAGTCTTGACCCTGCGTGGGCTACAACCCCATACAATGACCTTGTTCTACCATGGGGCACAAGTTCCCTGGGTGGACATCTTGGCCTTCATGTCTATCCGTTACCCCTGCCTCCGCACAAGTACAAGTTCCAGTATGGACAAACATTTTGCTTTGGTTGAGAACACTCGCAGGTGGATGTGATAGGTCATTGAGGCGATTCCTGAGTGGAGGAACTCGTTGCCAGCCACAATCGTGTGCAATCGTGTTCAAAGTGCGACATTTTTGCACAAGTTCAGCTAGTATTATACGACGTAACGTGGATATAACGTAACGTGGATATGACGTAACGTGGACGTAACGTATTATATGACGTAACGTGGCGTCGTAGCGGTTCCAGCCGCACTCGGAAGTGGTGGCAAACGGCGCGCTTTTCTGCTCCTCGGCGCGCGGTGGCTTACGCCTCATTCACAATGTTATGTTACGTAAACGTAACGTAGCCGCAAAACCTAGAAATGAGTTACTAAGCGAGACCAGTCACAACGTCGTGACAAAACCGTAGTCGTAAATCCGTAAACTTAAAAGTTTTTTTATTTTTATTTTTTTAAATTTGTTGCGTCTTTGTTGACGCAACGCGTCTCTAAACCCTTGTTGGGCGTTGAGCGCTTTTGTTGGAGTAATCCTCCGTTACCAAGTAATTACTATCATTACTTTACTGTTGTGTAATTACTGTGTTTGTCGAGTCTCGTCACGTCGGGGTCAGTCAGTGTCTTTTATCCCTTCGGCCAGGGGCTCGACGCCGTTAGATTCCAGGGTTCCTTGCCGGTCACCCTACCAGGAACCCGCGAGTCTCGAATTCGCTTAACCTTCGTGACTTCACGGTGCGTAGTTAACGAATTCGGCTAGCGCCGCCGGCTAGTTCACAAGCACCAACCTTTAAATCAAGTTTATGTCAGAATTCTACCGAAGACCAATCAGAGAGCAGCGTGAAAGGAACAAATGCACAACAAAATTCGCGAGAAGCGAATGAAAGATCGATTTGAGACTGCGTTCCGTTAGTTTGTGGTTATGTCATTTAATTTTTGTATTGTAGAGAACTAGTTTGCGAACGGTTTTGATGCGTATAGAGAATTGAAAGTAAGAATTTGGGCCATTTTTCTTGTGCCTTTAACTTGACATGGCGAATGAAATAATTATGTTCGACGAATTACTCTTGAACTCGGTGCAAGAGAATCCTTGTTTATAAAATAAAGGAAGTGCGAGCACTAATAGAACAGCCAATTGCTTAAATATAAAGACAAATCGATATGAAAGTCTAGGAATAAGCTAGAAATCATGGTGGAAAGGTCTTAGCTTCAATAGATTGAATTCTGATTGGTTCAGATGGAACTTACGTTCGTCATTGTGAATGCTTGTTTTCACGTGTAAATTTTACTGCTAAGTTTACAGCATTACGTTACGTTTAAGTTTGCATTGTGAGTGAGGCCTTTCTCGGGGCTCAAATTCTGCCGACCCCCGAATGCAAATGCAATATTTGATATTCAGAATAAAAATTGCCGTGAAATATTCGTGAATGGTTACTGACAGAATCAACACATTCGCATGTATCCAGAGCTAACTGCAGCAAGCTCATACCTACAAAAACACATTCGAGAAAAACACAATTGAGTAAATAAAAACTCATCAATACCAAATAATAGAATCTAAATACTTATGATCAAATTTATAGGCCCATCATTCTTAACTTTTTTCGGATTTCAAGAACCACTACACTTTAAAAATGTATGTACGTATGACTAGAAGCACTTTTATCGAATTCCTTTCTAATTTCTCGCCTTACTTCGTAAGAAGAGAAAATATTTCAATCGTGTGCCGGAAATAGCGGATTTTTCGACAGAAAAAACTGTTATTAACGTGCCTTGGAAACGAAAAAGCCGATAAATCTTGGTCATGTATGTAAATTACTTCTCCTTTCACGATGGATTCATGTTGTTCGCTATGTTCATGGAAGTAAATTACTTCTTCTTTCACGTTGGGTCGTCAGATTCCATTTTGTGGGTCCTTGATACCGAAAAATCGATTGTCGGCAAAACACTTGTCCGTCCGTCCACCTGTCTGTTAGTCAACGCTGTGACGTACACCGCTCCGACAATTTTTTCTAAAGTGGATATTCCATGATCGATCTAAACAAACTCAAGGCTCTGCGAGTTTGGGATATTTTGAATTTTGGAAGCATGAAACCTTAACAATATTTTAAAGTTTTTCAAAAATGGCTGCAATTTTTTATTAAATTTGTCTTCAGATAGCGTAAAGAATTCGAAAAAATGGGGATAGAAATTTTCTTTCACAATGAAATCTGTGGTTCAAAGACATATGGAATAAGCGTAATTTTGTGTGGTACGTAGAAATTTTTGAACAATAATTTGTCAAAAACAGCTTCAAAGTTTCTTTAAATATTCTCCTCGTATGCATAAAAAAAAGGTAAGAAAGTGGTGCTGGTCAAATTTTTTTGAACTCAGTATATTTTAAAATTACAAACAATTAACATCGCAAAAGTACGATATTGATGATCGAGATATTTGTCTACAATAAAATATGTTCTAAAAATTCAGATCTTTAAAAAAGGTCAGGTGTAATACTTGAAAAAAACTAGTATTTCGCGTAAATTTTGCTTAAAGTTAATGCAATTTATAAAAAAAACATTACGACTCCAATTTAAAAAAATGTTTTATACGGATAGCACATAATATACTTATAAAAATGGCGCAGTTCTAATTTTCGTTGAACTCTCTGAATTTTCGAACTTCGCAAAAGTCATAAATAATGGGAGAAACTATGTGATGTATAATAACACATATTGTAATATCCAGCCGACATTGATATCGGCGTATTTTCTTAGGTCAAGCCACGCCATGTCGTGTTTGTGAAAGTTCACGCCATGCCGCGTTTGCGACAAATAAAAGAACATTTTAGTACCAATCTGATACTCGGCAAAATTCAATCTAAATTTTATACCACATCATGGGTGAGACAAGACCGCACAAGATCAGCGTCATCCTCTCACTTCAAAAACTAGTGGTATTTTACAGTACATCATTTCTCGTATTATTTTTAACTTTTGCTATTATCGAAAATTCAGAGATCAACAAAAATGAGACCTGTGCCATTTTTAAGAGTTTTTGTGCTATGTTCGAAAAAAGTAACAATTTAGAGTCTTTTTGTGAGAAAAAATATAAATTGCAAAACCTTCAAGCATAAATTATGTCAAAAAATACTCCTTTTCTCAAAAATTGTTCATAATCTTAATTTACGATCTAATCCTCGGAAAGAAATTGGAGCCATTTTTGAGAAAATAATTGTTTAACAATTGCTTATATTTCACGAAAAAATTGCGCGAAAACTACTCATATATTCCACAAATTGCGCACAACCTTATTAAAGATCTGTCTTTGAAGAACAGATCTCATTACGGGAAAAATCTTCAATGTAGGACGCCAAACAATGCAGAACTTTTGCAGTGTTCGGAAATTCAGAGTTCAATGATAATGAGACCTGCACAATTTTTAAGCGTCCTTTGCTCTATCCGAAAAAAATTAAAAATTTGGAGCCATTATTGAGAAAATTTTGAGAATGTTGTTGAGGCACTTCCTCCATAGAATA
The DNA here is from genome assembly GCA_011170035.1 of Teleogryllus occipitalis. NCBI lineage: Eukaryota > Metazoa > Arthropoda > Insecta > Orthoptera > Gryllidae > Teleogryllus > Teleogryllus occipitalis. Next base: position 68,238 of record BLKR01003390.1, read on the forward strand.
CCGCCTTGTAATAGCACCGTCCATGGGAAGGGGGCGAGGTTTGGCTACTGGGCCATCAGCGTAACTACTGATACGATTTCCTAGCCGGATTGGCTCTGGTGGCAGAGCCAATCGGAGATATTCCTCAACGACGTGCAAAATTACACGAAATTTTCTAAAAATTGTTTGTAACATTATTTAAAGATCTGTCTTTAGAGAACAGATTTTATTAATGAAAAACATCTCTATCTTAAATATTGTAGTTGGTAGGAAGAGCCCCCCCAAAAATGCACTTTGGCAATTTTCGAAAAATCTGGAATTTCAACGAATATGAGACTTCCCCCATTCTCTTAAGCAACCTTTACGCTATCGGTGGGCTAAGTTTAATCAGGAAATGGGTGCGATTATTGAGAAAATTTTGAAAATATTTTTGAGGCTTCATGTAAATTACCATCAAAAATCAACATATCCATTTGAAACTCCCAAAGCCTCGTTCAGATCATTCAAGGTCGTTCAGATCGATCATTCGTAAGGTGAGAAATTAAAATTTAGAGCACAAACAGAAGTTTCCATTTCTTTAAAAAAAAAAAAAACACCATGACGATTATAAGAAAAGTATTGTAAACTTGCGCCGGAAGTCAACGAATTTTCGAGAGAAAAACTCTTATTGCCGGACCCTGGCAACGAATGATCGCGGGTTCGAGTTCCGCCTCGGGCATGGGTGTGTTTGTGTGTGTCTGTGTGTCGTCCATTCATCCTTCATTGTCATCACCATTCCATCTTCCATCCTCCCGGAACTAACAACCCTGGGTATAGAAATCGTATTCAGACTAATGCTGATCCCCCTGATTAGTTACATGCAAGATTTGCAACGTGATATATGTTACTATACATAGTAAATTGCATCCTCTAACACGTGAAACCATGTTTTGTGGGTCCTTGATACCGAAATCGATTGACGGCAAAATGTCTGTCCGTGTCTCCGTCTCTGATCAACAATAAGGCCTATTTCGTCCAGCCGATTTTCTCAAAAATTGATATTCCCTAATCAATCTGAACGATATCGAGGCTTTGTGAGTTTCAAACGGATATTTTGATTTTGAGGGTACTTTACACGAAGTCTCGAAAACATTTTCTCAAAAATGGTAGCGATTTTTTTATTGCTTTGTCCTGAGTGTAAAAGACGCTTAAGAGAATGGCAAGAATGGATTTTTCGAAAATTGCAAAAGTGCATATTTAGTCATGAAAACCTCTCTTCAAAAATATTTGGCCTTACCTTTTTTCATGAATCAATATTTCTTGTGAAAATTAACTTACTGAAAGGTGGAAATATTTTCATGTAATTCGGATATTTATATTTAAAACACTTTGTAGGAATCATATTCATCGTGTGTGATCAACAGCTCTCCACAAATATCCACATAATGCATCAACGTTATTTGTACCATACGTTGTTAGATGATATTAAACTATTAAATTCGATAAGCAACTTGAAATGTCAAGTAAATTATTTTCTGTTGCAGAGCTATTTCTATACAATTAAAGAGACTATGCTAAACATTATAAATGAAAATCACACATTTTTGTCTTGTTTTAAAACATAATATTTGACAAAAGTCTTTCTGATAATCTAGCCTTAAAAACAACAAAAGATGCCTTTTGCAGTTTTTCAGTTCGTCCTCGTTAGCTCGAAGTGCGAAGATATGTGCCGCAATACATCAGTGTATTTATAATTGCCTATCCTCAGGCGTTGGAATTAAATGCAAAACGTAAATTTCGCACTGTAGGGGAGATCGAGGTAAGGGGTTTATAGAGATTATGCTGACTACTTCGTGTTAGAAACGATACTGTTAGATCTGCAAACATACATGCACGAAACTGTCACTGTGGATCCGTGTAATGAAGCATTTACATAACCGTGGCAGTGTCTCATTGCCAATGCTATGTTGTAAATAATCTTGATCATTTTCTGAGTCACGGTAAACATAGCAAATATGCACTTACTTAAAAAAACAGACTCTACTTTTCATTCAATAAGTATAGGCTATATAATACTTAAATATCATGTTAAAGTTTGAAAAATTCTGGAGATAATTATTAAAATATTCAATGTCAAAAGTGTTACTGATTTGATACTGAGAAATTATACATTACAGCTCGCTCGTGGCACATAGCGAAGTCGCTAGCCTTTCACCACTGAGGTCCGGGCTCGATTCCCGTCGCATCTCGTGTGAAATTTGTTCCAACAAAACGAGTTTGGCTGCTTCACAAGGGTTAGTCCAACCCCCGTGAAGTGTCCTAAACCCTACCCCTATCCTTATTCCTTCCCAATTCTGGCCGCTGGGTAGTGACGCAGAAGTGCGTAGCAGGAGACGCGTACGCGGAGATGCTACCTGGCGGTTCTCTTGACAACTGACTGCGTTGTGACGTGGCATGACAAAGTTAATGGAGGATTACTCCCAAAGCGCGCAACTTAATGGACGATTACTCCCCAACACAAAGCGCTCAACGCCCCTGAAGGAGCTTGGCGACGCGCTGCGCCAATTTGTAGAAGCAACAAATTTTTAAAAAATAGCCAACTTCATTGTTATATTTGAATAAATAGAAATGGGAGAATACAATACGAGTAGACAGGAAAAGAAGAGCTCCTAGATTCTTTTCTACGTAAAATAAGAGCATAGAAGATTCATTTTACTATTACGACGATTGAATTTGTATATAAATCTGGATATTTTGTTTCAGACTTGGGTAGAAATTCTCATTGTTGCTTGATAAACAAGAATTGTTATCATTCATTTTCAATCTTCATCCCTGACAGCCTTGTAATCACTTCATTGATACAAATTCAATACATTGATGTCTCGAAATGTTCTAGAATACTCAACCTCCTTATTTCTACGAAATGCAAGAATCTTATATAAAATAAAGACATTTCCAAATATTCCGGATCTAGGCGCAAGGCGCAAAAGGCGCATCTAGATGAAGTAGCTGAATAAACACATGGATATGACTGCTTTTTATTATTATCCATCAATCCATGTTCGAAACGCCGGAGATCAAAGTATCAACATAACTGTATTTGTTTGTTGAATCGACATGTTCTCCGCCAAAGAACCACCTATTATTCGCACAAGTTAGTGTATACTTGCCTTAGAAAAATCGAATTAAATTGTATCTTCGCAACCATGGAAGCAATCCTGGACAAACCTCGATCCAGAGAGAAGGGTGCGTTGACCACTCACTAGCATTTATACTTTTTTTTTAACGTGGCATCTCAGGGTCACGCGTGAAAGAGGGAAAGGGAAGACAGACTCCAATGGGGAGCTGCAACATCACTACAGCTTCGACTTTTACGGCTCCCTATTGGAGTTTGCCATCCCTCTCCCTCTTTTGCGAGTAACCTTGAGATTCCACGTTAAAAATCCAAGTATAGCAACTTGTCGATATTATTCGCGCGAAATCTCAAGGAGCGGGAAAGAAGCTCTCGCGGGGACTGGGCCTCGGTTGTTTAGGCAAGAGGTGAAAATATCTTCATCTCTTGCTGTCGACGGACAGATTTTGCCTATGGATTAGCATGACGGAATAATATTTGTGAGCGGGCGTTTTCGGGCAGGTATTGGTATCAACAGACCGATGAATATTAAACATTTTAGCAACCATTAAACTAAGTATTTAGCAATAAATTTTCAACCCTTGTCAAAACTGTTATTTTGCAATGTTTTACTCGGGGACAACATGGGGACCTCCTCTGCCATATTTTATTTTTTTAAAATTTATTTTACGTCAAAAAAAAAAACAGTTAAAAACTGCGTATGATGTGCTATGGAGAAAAGTGAATTGTGTGCAGCGCACATTTCGGAATTGTTTATAAAACTTATTAATTGTTGCAAAATTATTAATATGTGATTTTTGACTCTGAGACATGGCGCGCTTTAGAATTGACAAATTGGAAATTATTTATAAATTTGCAAACTTTGCAAACATTTTTACATCTCGCCTGAATGGCCTTATAACGTGAAACAAAAATCTGCAATTCGGGTTCCACTATCGTCTTTCGATCTCGAGATATATAATTGTTTATGGCAAATTAGCACCTCATAACAGCTTCCGATTTTTTAGTCAATCTATTCGCTCTTTGCACCCCAATCTACTGTTCAGATCGTATTCCAGTGAGTCGCACCGGGAGCGGTAGCTAAGTGCATCAACTGATGTCACTGCAGCGCCCCTGACCGGGACGTCCTGGGTTCGATTCCTGACGGCGCACAGTGTGTAATTTTGGCAATCTAGGTGGACTTAATTCAGAAACTACAAAAGTATGGATTGTTTACAGTCCTAGCTAACATATATTGAAAATAAATGATAATTCTCATACATGGAATAAGTTTTGTTAAACTATTTTGACTACAACTATTTTTTTGCAATAATAATAAAAAATTGCGCATTTTACGACTTGATACAGAAAAACGCCAATAAAACTTAAAATAATGTATACACTGTAAATAAATGTAATTAATTATTTTCAATATTAATTTTTAATATTTCAAGAAGAAAATAAAAATATAGATCATCCACTATGAAAACAAATTAATGAATTAGAGTAAAAGAGAATTCTTACATGCTAGTACTATGTTCAGTCGCCATCCGATGAATCTTCGGATGAGGTGATGCCATGTACTTCTTCAGGGTCTTGTTGATCAATGTCTAGCAAATTAACAACTTCTTGATTGTATTTCTTCTTTTTTGGTTTTGGAGATCCCTGTAGACTTGCAATGTATGGATCCGATGTAATGAGAAGCCTGTTCATGAGATCAGTGTTTGTGTCTTTTCTTGATGTTTTCCTTGTAAATAGTTCCCTGAAATTCCTGTGGTCTTTATTTCTTGCTTCCAGAGCTTCTTCAGATAGCTGTCCAATAGGTAGAATACAACTATCAACTATGTCGCTTCCGTGGAAGAGAATCCTATGTAGAGTGTTGATTGCCTACCACTGTTTAGGCATTCCAATATAATCCCAAAACGTTTTATTATGTCCAGATTTATTCCAGTTATTTCCGAAGATATCTCGCGATTTCTGAAGAACTTTCGGGCAGTATTTCCATCATTAGTTTTGCCACTTTGTGGTTTAGGCATATCGACCAACAGTCCTAACTCCTGCCGAAATTTATCTTGGATTTTTTTCTTTCTTTGAGCTACTTTTTCTTTATTTTCAGTTCCTCTTACATGACTTGTTTGAATTTCCAGACGATACAAAATGTGTAGGAGACATTCAAATAGCCTTATCCAGGAATGAAGAGGAGATATTCCGAAGCAGAGACATTCTTTCTTCACTTTTTTGTGCGTAGAGCTTCAAAATTGTTCATTTCAGTCGGTTTCGCTCCGCACAAGTAGCAAGTCTGTGTGGAAGAACACGATGAAACGGCATTGCAGACTTAGCCATCCACCATGCAAAAAATCATTCTTGGTGTAATGGAAATTTCTGAATGGAGAAATTGTATAGTAGTGGGAGTTAATAACCCTATCTGATGTTCTACTTTGCTTACTTCAGTGTTAATTACACTTGACGTTTCTTTGGCAAAAATAAATTTTATAGGGCGACAATACTTAGTTGAAGGCGTGTGGAATTTTTCCAAATTACATTTTCGCCACCAAGAGTCTGCATTTGTATTGGCACCATAGATACACTAAACAAATTTTCGTCTGTGTAATTTTCTTCACTGAAATTTTGTCTGTACTTGTTTTGCTCTGAACCATCGCAACCCCATTTTATAATAATTTCAAAAATAGCATTAGATTGTAGTTGAAATTTCTCTCTGATATCTTGGATTTCGCACAAACGACGAATTGTATGGTCAATAACTGACTGCAAAGGTATCTCAGCCGATATTTCTGTCACTTTCATTCCTCCTGGATAGCACATGACTTTTGCTTTCTTAACTCTGTAATACGGTGGATATAATTTACAATTTGTTTTTTCGGCTTGCTCTCGTATTCGTAAATTTTACCGAGTAGACAAATTCGTACGCACCATTAGAGCGAGTGCTTGTTCTGGAGAAAGTAAAGATGGTTCCTGATGCAACGATCTTCGAAATTTCTTAACTGTTGTGCCTCTATTAGGAGAAGTAAGTACAAGTTCCTTCACTATGTTCGAAGAATCTCTTTTTCCTCCATTTCTTAATTCTTTCCGGTAGCTGTTCCCAATTCTTCTGTGGACAAACATAAGAGCTGTTTTACTCTCCGTCCTTTAGCTCTAGGGCCACACGAACTAAATGGCTTAACTGGACGGCCAACGCCTCTAGTAGTATCATCTAACTGTGATGTACTTGGAGCAACTGTCGTTAAATGTATTGAAAATTTGATGTCTTCCTGCAGCCACGATGAGTAATTTTCTAGAAAACGCTGTTTATGCCTCGCACATTTTTTCCATTTTCTGATGATAAACTGACAAAAAAATTTAATTTGAATTTTTATGGGCATGATTGAAGTGTCGGTAATAGCTTCCTCACCTAATTCGTGTAAAACATACGATAGCACGGCGTCATACCTTGCTTCCGTGGAGCTTTCACACCATACATGAAATAGCGTCCTCCGTGAAATCAAGCGCTCCACTGCGAAAAAAAAATTAAAAACTCGCGAGTGCGTAGGTATGCGCAGCTGATCTTTCATGATTCACATAGCCAAATGAATAAGGTTTAATACCTACATAGTCACAAACGTCAACTCCTGTAAACTCTGTATTAAAAGTCTAGATACATTTGTAAAATGGCGCGAAAGTAGAACTAAAATTACTTACTTTTTCAAAAGACCCCCACGAGCAATCGCAGACACTTTTTGCTTATCTTTAGGCACTAATATAAGAAGAAACACCCAAAAACACAATTATTTAATCACTACATCTCTGTGAGTAGAAGACGATGAGCACTGGTCTCCAACACGAGATGTACTGAAAAGCGACTGATAGAGCCGCGCGGTGTCAGCGCGAGATCGTGCAAGTTTGAACTTGTTCTACTGCCGCCTCAAGCGATGTAGAAGAAAAACAATACCCAATTCATACACTATGGACATTCTAAAATCAAACAAATACCCAACTTAATTCATTTGAGTACTTTGGAAAATTGAATTATGTCCACCTAGATGGCCAAAATTACACACCGTGCGGCGGCAGCATTTTCGACACTAGCTTCGACACTAGCTAGGTCGAATTCAGCCGCTGTCTGGAGGAGAATTCTAGTGGCCGGCTGCTCTGATCGGTAGTTTTCCGTGGTTTCTCCGATCAGCACCAGGCGAATGCCGGAGCAGTACCCTACCAAACAGGCGACGGACCGCGCGCGATCTGTCCTTCCCATTCCTAGTCCTATCCTCTCCCCTTACACACACACACACACACACACACACACACACACCAACATGCACTACACTACCACATATCCCGGGAGACCGGTCGGGAGCTTAGAGCTTGTCCTGTCTGGGGTGGTGCCCCGCTGGTGGGAGAGTCCTGGTTAGGGGGAAACCCCACTAGCCGACGGTAGATCGGCGCCGGATCTCGCTATCCAGCGAGGGAAGATCACCGTCATCTCCCGAGAAAATAAAGTTCAAAACAAAAAAAAATCAATCCAGTGAGTCGCTCAGTTTGTCTGCTCCATAGACTTGGAAGCGGGAGCGGCTTTTCATGCCGCCACTTCACTCGCACATATAACGCCCAAACGGTACCACGAACCTAAATATTTGTCATTACTTTTTTTAAGGAAGCAAAACGCTGTGCTAAACAGCGATGTCGTCGGTTATAAGGTATTCCGGCTTGTGATTGAATTTTTGATTTTCCAATGACGGCAATCCTACTGGGACAGGTGGTTTAGTGCATCAACTGATGTCACTGCAGTGCCTCTGACTGGGAGATCGCCGTTCGAGTTTCGACGGCGGCAGGATTTTCGACACTAGCTTGTCAGCTAGGTCGAATTCAATCGCTGTCTGGAGGAGAATTCCACAATACGACTGATCTTATCGGTAGTTTTCCGTGGTTTCTCCAATCAAGACCAGACGAATACCGGAGCAGTACCCTAACAAACGGGTCACGGACCGCGCACGATCTTTTCTTCCTCTTCTTCGTCCTATCCTCACACTTACACTAACATACACTAATACATCACACATGCCAGAAGACCGGTCGGGGGTCTTAGAATTTGTTCTGACTGGGGCGGTACCCTGCTGGTGTGAGATACCTGGTTTGGGTCAACCCAATCAGGAGGCCCTGATTCCGCTCAGTGAGGAGAGACTTTCCTGGCGCAGTGCATCTTAGCAGCTATAAGATGGAATTCAGTCATTTTGCTCTGTCTTCTTTTGTGTCTTTGATACCTCTGTTTGAGTCTTCTGGCTATTTTCACTACGATAGTGAGGTCATTGGTCCACCAATTTGCCACTTTAGCTCTGAGTATGTGTCTATGTGGGATTGTTGCGGTTTGCCGCTTGCTTGACGCATTCCATAAAACAGGACACCTCTTCAGTGGTTCTCTGCGATTCAGTTGGAATTGCTTAGATTTCTCTTTCTATAGCTTTCTGGAAAATTATGCCAATTCGCGTTTCTAATTATGTATTTATATAAGTAGTCAGTTTCATCCACCAGCGCTCTTAAGACACATTCGAAACATATGGCAGTTTGATCATTTCTGATTACTTCATCTTGAACTCTCCATTTCAGTAGTAGGGGTGCTGAGGCGTCATTGGTTAACGTTACATCAATGATAGATCCAATTGCCATAAGAGTTTGTCCAATTCGAAGGGTACAGTTGAAAGTTTGTATGTGGCTAGGTTGATTCATGACAAACAACCTATGTCTCATCTCCATAGCCAAGGCATATTGTCCACAGGAGGCTTGCTATCTACTATACCACTCGTAGGACTTGGCATTCGCGTCCATTCCCACCACTAGTGGTGTAATTCTATTTGTCGCTCTGAAGACGGCTTTCAGTGGGTAACAAATTGGCGCCATTGGTTCCGTGGATGCCATATACGCTGAGACAAATCTTACAATCTGATACATCGCAAACCACGAAATCAGGTTTGCTGTGCTAAATCAAGTACCCGTATTTCCGAGTTATTAACCAGAAATGCAGCCCTGTTTCTATGGCGTCCACCAGATTGTACCACCTGAATAGAGCGATGCAAGTCGGCGTCTCTACCTCGAATCGTAAAGGGCTCTTGTAGCAAGATAACGTCCGGAGCATGTTTAGTATTACACAATTGCTCAATAATGGCCATGGTGGCTGTAGCTCTACCTGAATTAATTTGCCGAACTTTAAAGTCCATAGTCAGTTCTAGCTATTTCTGTGTCTCGCCTTTGTTATCTCGCACAGTTTGCACACTTAGTTATTACGTCTTTGGGGCAGGACACTTCGTGCTCTCCAGCGCAATGGCCCCACACACATTTGCGGTGCCCAAATCCCAAACAATGCATGCGGCGCACAGCTACAACATATGTGTAACACACAAATTAATTCATATCAGCAAGTAACCGTCCCTTCGTATCACAATATTTCCAAATTCTTGGTGGAACTCTCAGCACCCAACTTCTGTGGAGTTTTACCTCTTGATCCTTCCCCATTTTAAAAACGACCCTTGTGTCTCTCGCGTCATGAAATGGCAATGCCGGCCTGCGCAGGTGTTCTCCAAGCTGGAGGGGCCCGACGAGGCGGCGCGGCTGCGGCCGCTGCACGAGGCCGCGGTGGCGCGGCGGGCGGAGCTGCTGGTGGCGCTGGCCAACCTGTCGGTCAGCGACCCGCCCGCGGCGGAGCGAGCGGAGCGCGCGCTGGCGGCCTACGAGGCCGAGCTGCAGAGCGCCGTGGACGGCGGCGTGGCGCTCTCCTTCGTGGTGAGCGGCCAGCGCCCGCCCATGCGCTGGAACCTCACGCAGGCCGTCTTCTTCGCCACCACCGTGCTCACCACCATCGGTCAGTGCTCACACACGCGTCACTGCGTTCAACTGTTGGATTTTATTGATCGAAAGTGATTCAAGGCGCGTCAACTATTGCGGTCTACTGAATCCCGTACGTGTAGTGCGTGCTTTTGCTCGGGAGGTGGCGGCGGTTTTCCCCCCACTGGATGGCGAGATCCGGCGCCGACCTGTATGGATAGCCAACCAGTAGTGGATACCTGGTTGGGGTTTTCCCCAACCAGGTATCTACTACTCTGGGTTTCAACCCCAGCCGGGACAAGTTCTAAGTCCCCGACCGGTTCCCCGGCATGTGTGGTAATGTAGTGCATGTTAGTGTGTGTAAGAGATGAGGATATGACAAAAAAAGGAAGGAAAGATCGCTCACGATCCGTGACCCGTTTGTTAGGTTATTGCTCCGTCATTCGCCTGATGTTGATTCGAGGAATCACGGAAAACTACCAATCTGAGCAGCCGGCCACCAGAATTCTTCTCCAGACAGCGACCAAGCTGAAAAGCTTGTATCGAAAATCCTGCCGCCGTCGGGGTTCGAACCTAGGATCTCCCGGTCAGAGGCGCTGCAGTGACATCAGTTGATGCACTGAGCCACCTCTCCCGGTCAATATATAATATTTATTCTTAAACTCTATTTACATAGCTAACTTATGGCCTAGCTTACAAACTGGATACTTACAAACTAATCTAAATCTACTTTCTCTTACATCCTAACTTAATCTAACAACGAACCTTATTTACATTATTTACGTTAAGCAATACATACACATATAACACTTACAAAAACATACACTTTTAACATTACACATGAACTCATATAAAAATTATTTACACTATATATGCATCGACGACATCATTTCAACAGCGGTTGCAACTTTAACACTGTACACTATTCACATTATTTACACTGGTCAAAGTATACAAATACACTTATAAACACAATCCATGAAATCATTTAAACACTATTTACACTATACATGCTTGTAGGCACTTCATTTAAACCATATTGTCTTTGTTTACGCTCGCCTGTACTCGACTGGGAAGAGGTCATCTTGGGCAGTGTGGCGAAAATAGCAGCCAGCGCGTTGTTAGTGATTCCGGCCGAGTCATTAGTCCCGAAAGTGTAGTGCATTTTTTCTCTCGGGAGGTGTCGGTGATTCCCCTGCTAGATGTCGAGATCCGGCGCCGACCCATCGGCTATCGTTTTTTTCCGAACCAGGTATCTCCCATTAGCGGGGCACCGCCCCATCCGAGACAAGCTCTAAGCTCCCGACCCATCATCATTACCACTCATGTGTGGTAGTGTAGTGCATGTTACTGTGTGTGTTAGGGGAGAGGATAGGACATGGAAAGGGTATGTCTCAAAGCCTCAAAACCCTAAACCTCAAAACCTCTAAGCCATGGGGGCCAAGTGGGCATTCCGGGGCGAATTGGTTGTAATGCGCCCTACGCTGCTGCAATTGTTGTGTCATTCGCCCAATATAGAGATAATAACTGACGCGGTTGCAGTTTGTAAAACGAGGAGATAGCCGAGGATCATAACCCACAAAGTTTGTCGTTCGTGTGCCGTTCAATTTTTTTTGTCATACCAATTTCCTATAAGATATTCATAAAAAAAAAGAAATGCGTTTTCTTGGATTAGTGTATTCACTAGAGGTCTGCAATCTGGCGAAAACAACCGCTCGAGACTCTCGCACTCCGCGCCGACGCCCGGCGGAAGGGGGGGGACCTTGTTCGGGGGGAAGGAGATAGCAGTTCAACAGACATTTCGACCGGCCGTCTTTCGGCTCTCGGTTATCTCCTAAACAGGCGGGCGTCGCCGAGACTCGAGCTGCGGCGAGCGCTCGACCGCTCGACCGGCGACGGACGCTCGGTAGCTTCGCCGCTCGGCGCAACTACGGGATTTAAAGTCGTCACGCGTAATGATCGCAAAACTCTTTCAGTTAATTCTAATTGATTAATTATTATCGAAACAAAATAAAATTTCGATAGATTTTCTTACTCCCTTTAGAGAAGCTAGTTTAGATTTAGAAAAGGGAAAAATAACCACTCTTGAACGTGTGTTGCCCTGGTACAGAAGACTGTTGGATCATTGTGAACCAAAAGACAGCGACAATGAAGTAAGTAATATTTTCAAACATTATGATAATTTTCAAAGTGCCAACAAATTACTTTAATGAAATTATGTGCATGTTTCCATCCTTTATAGATTCTGGAAAAACTTAAAAGGAGAGCAGCGCATTTCGTAAGAGAGAAGTGCTACATAGATAAAATGCATTATGTTGCCACGGTTCTGTGGCCATCAAGGCGACATTTGAGGAAATTGACATCTGAAGAAAAGCAAGTCGCTTATACTGAAGTTCGGAGATTGTGCTCAGAAGTGGCAGTTAATGGTAAGCTTACTTCACTGAAATAAATTGGTTATTTTTTATTAATTTATTGTTTAGAAATAAATTAGCAAACAAATGAATTACTAAGTATTTGTGTCCTTCTGCAACTTCTTAGAATGAATATTACGAATATTTAGAACGATTATTACCTGACACCTACTTCTGCAGTACTTTTAGCACCGGAACGGTGCGGTTTCTGCCATCAGTAACTTAAAGTAGCAACAGCTGTTTTGAGAGTCTTTTCAGTTAGCAGTATTAAATTTCCACATTTCATTTTGATAAAGTTTTGCTGAATATATTGGAATTTTCTGTAAATAGTTTCGCTGTAATCACTCTTTTCTCACTAAGCCTTGGGCAAATTGTAAGGGGACAAGAATTCAGTACCAATGTTTTCCTTACATTTTCAGAACACAGTGAAGTAAACAGTGAACAACCCGTTAAGAAGTCCAAATTGAACTGGAGTTCGGATGAGGACGAAGAAGATGGGCAAGTCCTTCATGATGAGCTACATAGATACCTTTTGCTCACTAAATCTGAATGCCATTCTGCCGAAGGGGAAATTTTGAAGTGGTGGAAAAAACACGCAGAGGCTTTTCCGAAACTATCAGTTGTCGCCAGAAGAGTTCTTTGTATTCCTGCTACTAGTGCTGCCAGCGAAAGAAATTTTAGCCTTGCTGGGCACTTGTTGTCAAGCAAAAGATCCTGCTTGGAGTCAGATAAGGTGGATGATATCTTACTGATTCATCATAATTTTGTAAGTATTCCACACATATGTTATTACTAGGTATCGGATGGTAAACTAAAACCTGCATTTTACAAAACTGAAAAGCACAAAAATGAAAAAATAAATAGGAAAAAGGCAACAAAAATACAAAAGTGAAAGGGAAAGGCACTAACATATTTCATTGCCCTTGTATCTAAATTTAACAGAACATTTGTATTTACACCAAAAAATAGAGGGAAATTAATGATTTTATAACATACCTGAGCAATAGAAAAATACCAAATATTGTAATTTAGTATACTACTAGAAATGACAAAAATGAATGTTCTAATTGTCTAAGAGAGAAAAAGGCAAGCTCTTGGTCTCTTAAGATGTAGAATATGAAATTCAAACACAAATAACATCCTCGGTGTAGAACTAGACAAAAAATGGAGATTTGATACTGAACGACTAGGATTAGGAAAAGTCAACATGGCTTAAACGCAAACTTTTAAACAAGGCTGTAAGAAAATATAATTAAATTTCAAGAAAAAGCTTAGAAAATTAAGTATGCCTTAAAATACAATTACGTGAAAATAAACAAAATGAATATTCGTTAGAACTGTTAATTTTTCATAATTCTTGCATTTACGGCAAAAACATTTACAAATGTTCATTAGAATAAAACATGTAATTTTCTAAACATCCGATGTCTAGTCATAACAAAACGGAATTTAACTCGATAACGTGAATATTATTTCTTTGAATTCACAGGTAGAACTGCAGTAGAACTCTAGGTTCTTCAGTACGTCGGGAAGACGAATTTTTTAGTTATTTAATATTTTATTATATTTAAATTCATTTACATTTTATTTATAAATTAAATTTTGAAAAATGAAAATTACTGGTCGTTAATTTAAAAAACCAATTTATACCCCTTCCTTTTCCTGGAACGTAGCATTCGATATTTACTCCGACGTGCCGACCGAGTCTTGCGAGGTGCAGATCGCCATTTTCGGTTATGTACAACCGGCTCGAGTCTCGCCCGGGAACCCTGCGACCGGGAGTCTCCAACCGGCTGCGAAGGACGCTCGAGCGCGTGTAGTCGAGAGAAGAGGGCCGGGCGAGCGCTGGTCGGTCAAAATCGCGGAGAATGCAGACCTCTACTTTGAACGTTAACTAAAATGCAAGATACAAGTTTAGCTCAAATACCAAAATTTATATGAAATATCGTATACGAGACATAATCTAGTGAATGTATTCGTGAATTAATTGCCGCTGTAAACATTCTTTTCCTCCGCACCTACTTCCTAAGAAGATTTAAAATTCAGTGGATTTAACGGAGCTTATCGTATCATGTTGCAAGATACTTTTATATACGAGAGAGAATAATACAGTATACTCTCACGGTATAAGACACGTCAAAGTTTTTTTATTCAACTTGCCTTTAATTATAAACACGAATAATTGAAATAACTTTTTCCTTGTACTTTCGTGCGCAAGGCCATCAATGGCCCTCAAACTTAAACAAAAAATTGAAGAACTCTCTCATAACAGAGAACAAACGTGACTTTATCTTCACAAGGTGATTACGTCAGCTAATTAGTTCACTAATATTCTTTATAAATCGAGTAATATCTACAAAGAAAGGGAAAACGAATAAGAGAATTTAATAAAAATCATATATTCCCCATTCCTTATGAAAAACCATGTAGTTAAATGAAATCTGTTTTGATTCCTCAATTTCAATAAGTGGAAGGAATGCAGTCAGTGAAAAATATTGTGGTTGGTCAACAGCGACACTCTGTCAGTGGCCATGACACTTATTCCTTTTGAGATGGTTCACCAATATTTGTAGAATATCAAATAAGCTAGTTAGGTTTTAAAGAATTTTTATGAGCATAATTTGCATCTTTGTTTACATATCAGTCTCATATAAATTTTAAAATATACAATTTCTCCTATTTAGGAAATGCATATACGTGGAACCTGCAAGAACAATTTTAAGTCCAAGAACTAAAATTCATTACTTCTCACGTGACAGAATGAAAAGCGTAGAGTCATACGAAACTTATTCGCAACACCTTGTGTTACTTTAAGCAGCTAGAAAAGTTTCCGTATAACGGAAATAATATTTAAATTTTAAAAGCCAACATACTCTGTATGCAGAAGACAGCCCTCTCTGCAGAAGTAATCTTAAAGAAGTTACACCGACACGTGTACGCGTTATACACAGAAATTTATGAAATTAAAAATTAGTGGAAGAAAATGAAACGACCAAAAGCTAGTCGCGCAAGTTCGCCCACACCTACGGTTAGAAATACGGACCTTCGCAAAGTCGGGCGTGCGACGTGCAAAAACACAAGACGACCGCGCGGCGCTGTTTTGAATGCCGGGCGCCGCACCGCAGCCGAGGAAACGTGTCGGGTGCAGGGGCGGAGGCGGGGCGGGGGCGAAGCGGGCGCGGGGCGAGGCGGGGGCGAAGCGGGGGCGGGGCGAGGCGGGGGCGGAGGGGGGGGGGCGGGCGGGGCGGGCGGGGAGGGGGGCGGGGCGCGGGGCGGGGGCGGGGGCGGGGCGGGGGCGGGGCGGGGAGGGGCGGGGCGGGGCGGGGCGGGGCGGGGGCGGGGCGGGGGCGGGGCGGGGCCGGGCGTGGGTGGGGGCGGGGACAGTGCTTCGCCCAAATTACTTTCCACCTTCGCATTCGGAGCAAGTTCTCGCGGAGACAAGAGGTTCCGCTCTCAAAGGCGACGCTGGCTGCGGGGGCGGAGAGAAGCTCGGTGCTGCGGCAGGTGGGCGCAACGGCCCCGCCCCCCTCCACCCCCACCCCCAGCGCATCGTCAGGTGTCTACCACAACGCCGCTGCTCGGGAAGCGATTCTCGCGTTCAGACTGCCTGCACAGACGTCGCCGGGATTTGTGCTGGGGAAGGAACGACTGCTCCTTTTGCACGGAGAGAGGGCTCGAAATGAAATAAGGTTTCTTCTAGACAAGGATGAGTTGGATAAGGAAATATCAGGAGTAAAAAACAACGTGTTGGCACTTACGCTTCTTGATATCAATTTAGGAAAGAAATGTAAAAAAGGAAATTTACATCTACTTGAATGAGAAAATTCGATCGAACGTATCTTATACAAACAAATTAAAGTTTGAAAGTTTGAACAATGTTGATATTACTCAGTGGCGCTCACAAAGGGAAAGAGCTCATATGGCTTCAGTCTCCTTCCGAAGCCAATGGACCGGGAGCGGTAGCTCAGTGCATCAACTGATGCCACTGCAGCGCCTCTGACCGGGAGGTCCTAGGTTCCCACTCCCCACGGCGGCCGGATTTTCGACACTAGATTTTCAGCTAGGTCGAATTCACCTGCTGTCTGGAGGAGAATTCTGGCGGCCGGCTGCTCTGATCGGTAGTTTTCCGTGGTTTCTCCGATCAATACCAGGCGAATGCCGGAGCAGTACCATAACAAACGGGCCACGAACCGCGCGCGATCTGTCCTTCCTCTTCCTTGTCCTATCCTCTCCCCTTACACACACACACACAAACTAGCATGCACTACACTACTACATATTTCGGGAGACCGGTCGAGAGCTTAGAGCTTGTCGCGTCTGGGGCGGTGCCCCGCTGGTGGGAGAGTCCTGGTTAGGGGGAAACCCCACTAGTCGACGGTAGGTCGGCGCCGGATCTCGCCATCCAGCGGGGGAAGATCACCGCCATCTCCCGACAAAAAGCATGCACTACACTAACGGGACTAATGACCAAAGCAGTTGACGCGCCCAGAAACACGAAAAAATCAATCAATCAACCGAAGCCAATGGTACGTATTAATATATACAGCTTTTCCTAGCTTTATACTATACTAACGAAAGTCATTCAATAATATATCAACTGCATACGTTATAAACATTAACAATAAGATAAATAAAATACATTTTGTATTTAAGATAAATGAATTATTTATAAAAAAAACAAAGTCGGCAAGAAGAACATGAAGTGGCGGCACCGAGCGCAGAGAAAACTTTGGACATGCCTCTGACATTACGTTGTAAAGTCAAAACGTATATGCGTAAGGTTTTCAATAAACTGTTTTTAGCACTGTCGTGCAGAATCTAGTTCTCTCAATCACCATTTATTTATTGGAAAGTGTAACTTTGCGATATGCATGATTTTCGGTAAGTGCGAACAGTGCGTTACGATTTACGAGATTATTTCCGAGGAGCGACTGCAGCCTGCGCCCTAGAAGTCACCATTTGCGTGGGCACATTCGGTCTAAATTCGGAATCGTTCGTCGAAAGGAAGCGGGTAAATCAGGTCTAAGTGATGCATAGGGTTACACTAAAAGCTGTGAAGTAAACAACATGGACGAAATAGAAAGGAAAAACAATTATTGACTTCGGTGGGTGTGAAACTCGCAACCACCTCGGATTTCTAGTAAAGAATTCTAAATGCCTTGTGAAAGGCATTATTATAGATATGATTATCTGTTTAAAATTAAGTTTTAATCTCCTCTCAGTACTTTTTTATAACAAACACGTTCTGAAACACGTCAACTTTAGCAACTTAAAAGGGTATTATATTTTAACTGTTTTTTTCCTTTGTGTGGTCGGTATCAGAAATTTATCAAGTGACAACATTGTGTCTCTACTGATTTTATTTCAGCTTCGAGTGTCTCAATTCTTAACAGTAATGGGCCATTAGCAAATTTCACTGAGGTGTGACAAGTGTTCTTAGTAGTCGATAATTTGAGGGAAAAATAAATCCAATCGAAGTTTAAAAGAGGGAACAAACAAGAGAACGGAAGCAGACGGATTGGGCGCAGGTAAATAAAAGGGTTGTATTGAATTGCCTTCATTTGAAATGCGAACTCCCGGCCATTAAAGCAGCTCCTTTGGTAAACGACGTCTTTTGAAATTCATGAGCTATAAAATGGGCAATAAATTTTTAAGAAGAGTACGGCAGCCAGCAGATCTATTTCATTTCGTGAATATAAATGTAAATAGAGGACATACGACATCAATTGACTGCTACCTTAAGAATTGGGTTAGGGTTAGGATTAAGGTATCAAATAGTACGGTACTGCGTTACACGTTACATTGTAAATTGTAGTTTCAACAAACTGTTGCAGCACAGCGGAAGTAAAATGTATGGCTTGTTATCATCCAATTACCCATATTTCAAATACAAGTTGCTACCGTCAACCTTGTGGTCCAGACATATTTGTTCTCGAAGTTCTTACTTCGACATAATATTCAAGTAATACGTCTATTTCTAGAAAGAAGAAACAACAGAGAAAACATAATTAAAATTTCAAATTCAACATTACATTTCCTCTCTCCTTTTTCAGAATTCTAATCACATTCTCAACATTTATACCTCAAACGCCGAGAAAATAATAATTTATTATAAAATGTCCATACTATACTTGGGTTTCTCTTACATGGCGGCTGAGGGTAGTGTCTCCAAAATGGAATTCGGCACGACTTTTGTAATCATTCTCAGTCCTTCCGCTCGAGTCGTTTGATTTCCAACACTGAGGCGGTCGCGATCATGCGACATCTTGCGGCAGCACTGAGAATGACTCAAAAAGTGTGCCGAATTCCATTTTGGAGATACTACCCACAGCCACCACGTTAGGACAATAAATATAGATGATATACATCAGACATAAAGGGAGTAAAAGGCAAGAAAAGTAAACCGGGAGAGGTGGCTTAGTGCATCAACTGATGTCACTGCAGCGACTCTGACCGAGAGGTCCTAGGTTCGAGTCCTGAGGATGGCAGGATTTTCGACGCTAGCTTTTCAGTTAGGTCGAATTCAGGAGGAGAATTCTAGCGACCGTCTGCTCTGATCCGTAGTTTTCCGTGGTTTCTCCGATCAACACCAGGCGAATGCCGGAGCAGTACCTTAACAACCGCGCGCGATCTTTCCTACTTCTTCCTTGTCCTATCTTCTCCCCTTATACACACACACTTACACTAACACTACGACATGTTCCGGGAGACCGGTCGGGAGCTTCGAGCTTGTCCCGGCTGGGGCGGTACCCCTCTGGTAGGAGAGTCCTTGTTAGGGGGAAATCCCACTAGCCGACGGTAGGTTGGCGCCGGATCTCGCCAACCAGCGGGTGAAGATCACCGCCATCTCCCGAGAAGACGCATGCACTACACTTAATGGACTAATGACCAAAGCCGTTGACGCGCCCGGAAACACGAAAAAATCAATCAATCAACAAGAAAAGTAACAGTCCGTTTATCACTTCAGTTTTTGGCTTGTTCTCCGGAATTAAGTTTACGCTTTCATCATTACATTCCACAGATAATTCCTCGAAAATAACATTTCCACGTGCGACCAGATGACAAATTGCCTCAGACATTAGAATCAAAGAGGGAGCGGCATCTTACGTTGCGCCATTTCGATCTCGCCTTCCCCTCGAGGCGCCGTGTAAGGCGAGGGCGCGCGCCACCCCCTCCGCCTCCGGGACGCCGCAAGCGACGCAGAGGGCGTGTCGGGGCACGCCCCCCCCCGCCCCCCAGCCCCCCGCCCCCGCCACAGCAGGCTGATCAAAAGCGCCCGCGGGGCCCGCTCGTCTCCCTCTCACGCCTCGCCGCGCGCCCCGCGGCGGGATCGCGAACTAATTAATAAGCGACGCCGACAAAGGAGCAACTCCGGGCACAATTAGATGCGCCATTACCTGTGGCGAATACTCCGACGGCGCCGCCGATTGTTCGGATAACTAATAGATAACGAGCGACGCCCTGCGCGTGCGGGGAAGAGGTGGCGGAGGGGGGCGGGGAGCGTAAGGGGCGGGGCAGGACGAAGTCAAGGGGAGGAAGAACCAAGAGCGCGCGGGGGTACTCGTAGAGAACGCAGAGCTCCAAATTGCAAGAGGTTTTTCTATCTAGTTTCACGATGACACTCGAATCGAACTCGGAACCTCACTCGTTCGAATACATTCTGAAAGATGTACATAAGAAATTGAGATGATTCCTAAATAAGCGTATTAAGTACTGTGGATTATTTTGGAGAGCTGTACGATGGGCTAGATATCGAGGATTATGCTTGTTGAGGACGGCGTGTACAACAGAACTGACAACTGAACTCCCTTCGTTGGTTGGTTAGTGATTCCGGGCGCGTCAAATGATTTGGTCATTCGTACCGTAAGTGTAGTGCATGCTTTTCCTTGGTAGATGGCGGTGATCTTCCCCGCTGGTTGGCGAGATTCGATGACCTACCGTCGGCTAGCGGGATTTCCCCTTAACCAGGACTCTCCCACCAGCGGAGCACCGCCCCAGTAGGGACAAGCTCTAAGCTCCCGATCGGTTTCCAAGAATATGTGGTAGTGTAGTGAATGTTAGTGTAAGAGTGTGTGAGTAAGGGGTGAGGATGGAACAAGGAACAGAAAGGAACGATCGCGCGCGGTCCGTAGCCCGTTTGGTAGGATACTCCTCCGGCATTCGCCTGGTGTTGATCGGAGAATCCAGGGAAAACTACTGATCAGGGTAGCCGGCCACTAGAATTCGCCTCCTGACGGCGACTGAATTTGGCCTTGCTGAAACTCTAGTGTCGAAAATCCTGACACCATCAGGACTCGAACCTAGGACCTGCCAGTCAGAGGCGCTGCAGTGACGTCAGTTAATGCACTGTGCTAACAGAGCTCAAAATTGCAAGAAAGTTTTCTATGTGGTTTGACGATGACCCTCCGTTCGAATACATTCCTAAAGATGTACATAAGAAGTTGAGATGATTCTTAAATAGGCGTATTAAGCATTGTGAATTATTTGGGGGAGCTTTACGATGAGCTGTATATCGAGAGTTATACGTATTGAGGGCACCAATATCAGATGTCTGGGGTGTAGACGAGTCACCGAACCTCCCTTCGTCTGACTGTTCACCGAGACAGGAGAGAACTAGGACAAGAAAGAGAAAGTTGGGAATTATGAAAATGTCCATTACTTTACTCGTCTGAGTTCCGTCACCCGTTTTTCTGGAAAACTTAGCCTTAAAGTAGGTGGCGCAATGAAAATTTTGTGTAATATGTTCTTCGTAAAACTGATTGTTTTCTCGTGTTACAACCCTACCACAAATGTCACCGTGCGAGACAACATTGATTCACCCAAGGTGTTTTGTCTCAGCCGTAGTGAACAAAATTATGTTGTAAGTTTGACAGTAATGTGACATGCGTGTTACAACTTACTTATAAATTCTCGTCGTTTACACCAACTTAAAATTACGCACACACAGCAATTACAATACATAAAAATACATTTGATACAAACAATTATTTTTAGCTTTACCTTCCTGATGAGCATCGAATACATGAAAACCTTCGTTGTAGGGTATCTTAAATTTAAATGATGCATTTTGCTTGTATGTATAAGGCGAATTCTCACTCCAGTCAGATATCTGCATATTGAAAATATTGCATTGCATATTTTTACTTTTTTAGTCAACGTATATCACATGTAATGATCATTTATAAAACTATTTTTTTAATAATGATTTTGAAATACTAATAATAGTAATAATAATAATAATAATAATAATAATAATAATAATAAACAATAAGTAACCAAAATAAGTCGGAAAATGAAAAAGTTTTTTGTGGCTTACAGAGCAAACGAAAGTGTTCTGGAGATACAAATGAGATACATACACCCAAAAGAGGTTCTGCAGCAGAAGCTCTTCCAAAGATTCAGGCGCGGCTGTGTGGCAAAGGCGCGCGCCGTGGGTGGGGCGGGCAGAGGCGGGGAGAGGCGGGGAGAGCCGAGGAGTGGCGAAAAGAGGTGAGGAGAGGCGCGGAGACGTGCGGAGCGGCGGGGAGAGGCGGGGAGAGGCGCGGAGCGGCGGGGAGATTGAAGGAGCGCGGGAGAGCGGGCTGGTGGCGACGTGGAGGACTCTCCACTCGTGGCGGCAGGGTGGGAAGGGGGGACGAAAGGGTGGGCGAACCGCCCGCGCCCAGCACCAGGCGAGTCGCACGCACTCTCCCGGCGCGCCTATCGGACGCGCGATCTCCCGCTAGGCATGGGACGGCGCACTGGGCACGCCGCTCCAGTCCTCGTGGTGGCGGATTTTCCCCACAGCCTACTCAGCGCGATGGAGTTCAACACGTCTTGATTAGCGGGCGGCTGCTCTGATTAATAGTGTGACGTCGTGGGAACACAACAGCAATCACAAACACGAGCTTCAGATATTTACTTATTAATAAGTATTTACAAATAAATAGTTTTACCGTTATGAACAGCTCTGATTGACACTATACCCCGATCGCAGGAGCGATCCTTACAACATGCAAATCTGCTTGACTCGTGGCCCTCGCCACTCCTCAGCGAGCTTACGCGCACAGCGTAAAGACCCAGTGACCGCAGTCACCCGGGGAAAAATGTTCCACAGCGGCGTCCCAACACATGGGTTACCCTACGAGCATAGCTCGTCTCCGCACCGCCCGGGGCGCAAGTTTTTGTGCGTTCGCACGAGGTTTTCACTCAGCTCAAAACCCACCCCCGCGCTTTTCGCTTCTATACCTTCCATACCACGTGACACGCAACGTCATCTTGCTTTCACGCTGCACTTCATGCCACGCGACTGTCGCGCCACCACGCATTTTGGGCATCCCTTCCCATGGATTTGTGGAAAACTGAGTAGTTATGTGGGATCAACTGAGTGAGAGTGAGGTATTTCATAATGTTTCCTTGAAAGTTCTGCTGCAGAGATAATTCAATGGGATAGCGTTCCCTTCACTAAGTTCAGCACCTGATGATGTAACAAAACGAGTTACGAAACGTTGTGCAATTGTTGAAATAAATGATTGTCATAAAAACTGCATACTTTTATTTGTAAACATATATTGACAATCAAGAAGAAATATTGATTTGATAGAATTTTTCAATGCAATGTGTAAATGCTAGAGTAGAATTATATTCAAATATATAAAAAAGAATATATTCAGAACGCTGTTCATAGTTAAAAGATTAACTTGCCTATGTTTCTTTTATTACAAAAGCAGGATAAAAGACGAACCCACTCCTGTAAGGCAATTAGGATACATAAAACCATTCCTAATTTTTGGTGTGACATTTTCATAACAAGTCACAGATGAAGTAATACTAAAAGGTTACTTGAGTGACCCGCTGTAGGCTTTTTAGAGAATAGTGAAAAGGTACAGCGGTCACATACAATAACTTGTCTTTCTACTTCTTTTTTTCTTGGTGCAAATTGGGATTAGATAATTGGAACAGAACCCTGAACTCCTGTTTCTCTTACTCCATGAGAAAAGCGATAATTTAGAGAAACAGGAAATGACTCCATTTTAACGTTAAACACGCCAAGTTTCATCCTCGTTTCCCTTTTACTCGAGTAACATGAGAATTAAATGTTTCCCATATTTTTACAACATGGCTTCTTAGTAATTTTCTCCTCAGTTTGCGGTCAAATCCTGACGCTTAATTTCAATGCCTTATCATATTTTCACGTAATTTGTTTACATTACTCTTCTCATATTGAAACATAGAAGTTAACACATACGTAGTTTTGTTATTTTCATGTTCTATTCAAACTTGCTTGTGCTCCGTACGCTTATCGCCTACTTTTCAAAGTACCACAAAAAAATCCATGTGTGTGTGTGTGTGTGTGTGAGTGAGAGAGAGTTCTCTCCTTTGGTGAGAAAGGAATCCAGACGTGAGAAATGCCTAACATATTTTTTTTCCTAGGGCTTTTATCCAGCCAACAGCCGGTTATCCATTACGTGCGATGGGACGCATATTTGACCATACACTAGACAAACACTTGCGGGCTCCTCTGATCTGGGGTCAGCAGAACGCGAGGCCCACCGTGACAACACATACAAAATCACGGGACAAACAACCTTGCCCAAGGCGGGACTCAAACCCGCGACCCTTCGGACCGAAGCGCTGAGTCGGTACTTGCTCTTAGCCACCTCGGCCATCCAGGTTAGCCCAAACATAATTAAGATATATTAAATAATGTAAGAAATGTAAATTCACTTCGGAAACATGCATTTTAGTTCGTACCATGCAAGTCGTTCAATGTTTTAAATATTAAATCAGTTGAAATCAGTGTTTTAAAGATAATTGAAAACGTATTATTTTGTAAACAGATTCAGTTAAATAACAATCATTCATCGGTTTGGAAAAAGAGTATTATACATAAGACCACGAAAGTCTATGCATAGCACTATTTTCCAATTATTCATTAAGACAATTCAAAATTAAAATTAACAAAATTTCCATATAACAGCAATGATTCTAAATAAAACAACACCAAACTGTTTACGTGTCATCAAGCAATATTCTACTGTTTCCTGATGAGTGTCCTTGCAATATTTTGTTTAAATTATTAAATCCCGAATCTACGTGAAAATCAAGACTTTTCCATTAATACAACTTTAATTTTAACATGTATTGCAACATGCTGAAGTATGATAAATATTTAGTAGTTAAACATGAAAGTCATTCCTCCGAAAGTACCTGCCGCAATGTTACTGATAAACAGCAAATTATTTTTGTTAAGGTACGATAAAGTTAACTTTAAACAAACTTTTTGAAATTAAAGCTTTAAAAGTAGGCTTATTTTCATTAAAATGATGCAGCAATGTCAAGAACAGCGTGATAATTCAGAACGAGAAATGATTTCAATATTATTTTTCAGCAAACTACTCCCAATAAGGATTGGAAATTGAAAGATTTATATTCATGAATATGTTTTGCAAACATATGAATTGCAGTTTCGATTGTGGGTTATATCTATTATGCATTTACAAAACTCTTCTGCAGCCTACTCTGTTTTTTTGAACCGCATTCAAGGTAGGATCGAGATGGCTCATGGCTAGACGTACTTACTTTCCATGCGCAAGGAACTGACTTCTATTTCAAGTTTGGGTAGGGCCGGGTAGGGCAATTCGCAATCTCTGTGGATGGGATTGTAGAGAAAATGCTGAGAGTGTGGATAGTTAACAGTAATGCATTCGCGCTGAGAAAGTTACTACTCGTGAAGCCGGTTGGTTGATTGATTATATCGCGCTTCCAGATGCGTAAATGTAGGGTAGATTCGGCGCCGACCCACAGGCCGGCTAGCGGGGTTTTCTCCAACGAGGTATCTCCCCACAAGCCGTTAGCTTCCAACTGGTCTCCCGACATGTGAGGTTGGTAGGGCACGTCTAATTGTAAGAATAAGTGTGGGTAAGATGCAGGAATTAGTAAAGGAAGAAACAGGAAAGATTGCGTCCGATCCGTGGCCTGTTTGTTAGGGTACTGCTCCGGCATTCGCATGATGTTGGTCGGAGAAACCACGGAAAACTACCAATCAGAGCAGCCGGCCGCTAGAATTTTTCTCCATACATAAGCTGAATTCGTCCCAGCTGTCTATCTCGTGTTTAAACTCCGGCCACCGTCGGGACTCGAACCCTAGGACCTCCCAGTCAGAGGCACTGCAGTGACGTCATTTGATGCCCTGAGCCACCTACGTCGGTGGCGGTTGGTGTTTCTGGAACTTCCGTCTGGGCAAAGAAAGCAATAACGCACAACCTCGCTTCTAAATTGCCTCATATACAACATTCACACTTCACTTTGGAGGTGTGGTTTAAGAAAACTCATTCAGCTTTCATACTGATGACTCATCAAATAGAACAATGAAATACATTTGTATGCAGGATACAATAACACTATTAAATCTTCCAAAAATATCTAGGCAAATTAAGTACTATTGCGCCCTATAATTATTTATACTGATGTTTTATTACTCACAAAGATCACCAACGTAGGTAACCAAGCAAATGTTTCTCATCGCAGGTCATTTTCACAATGGAACTCACCTGAAAAACATAAAAGAGAATTATGTACTATATGTATTTCACATCATAAGTTTATTAATAAATAATTAATAGCACAATTTTGGAAAATGGCAATAAATTTCTTCTTATGAGAATGCTAGTAACTATAAAAACAGATGTTTATAAAAGAAGTGGTGTTTTTACTGGGAAACAGAATTATTATTTTCCATTAGTCGACTGTCACGTCTGTGAACACACACATTACCCTTTGAACTAATCATATTAAAACTAGATTCAAATGCTTTGTATCTTTAATATTATAACAATATATGTATATAATATCTACTTACGATAATTGCATCAACAAAATAATCAGTAAAAAATGTTATTTACACAACAGTTATAATTTAAAAATATTTTCAGTAGCGGCCGGTACGGCGTTCTATTGGTGGTGCCAGTTGGTGATGCGACATCGATTTCAAAACAAGGTTGTTTCTAATTATCGATGTTCAAAATTAAGACATCAATGTCAAGAAAGCGTTGATCAAAAACCATCTATGCTTTTAAACGTCGATACGATGTTTTAAAAGTGTATCTTTAAATAAATATTTCAAATAAAATTCATGGGCAACAAAATTTAATCTTTCAGGCCGTGTTTATAAATTGAAATGAAATTCTGAGCGCCCACAGTAATCAGAGCAGAGACCAGAGTAATCAGAGGTCACAGCTTTCTGGGTTCGCCTTACGCCCACGAGGTTCGCTGAGTCTCAGTGATGCGGAGAATATTGCCGTAAAGCCAGCTATCAGGTTATTATTTAACTTTTTTTGTTATTTACGTTAGTAAACACGCACTTAGCCCCTTAGCAACCAACCATCTAAATACTGCTTTAAGAGCGCGTCCATAGCAACGGCCGCTAAAATATTTTTAATGGACTCTTGATCATTTTAGCGGCCGTTGCTATGAACACTTCCCAGACATTTTTCCAAATCTGCTTGCATTAGTAGAAAAAACATTCAACTGTCTGATCACAAACAAAGCATCCAGTACCACCAACCCTTGCTACAGAAAATCAAGATTAATGACAATACTGAACTCGCGAAAGTGATAAAAGTTTATTTTTAATAAGCGATAAACTAAAATTACAAAAATCATTGTATGTAACTCGTCCTCTATTAGTCTTTAAGGACTTAGCCGGAAGGTTAACTACTCGGCTTCGCTATCGCTGCGCCTCGCAGTTATCCTTCCGGCTGCGTCCTTAAAGACTCGTTTAGAGGACTCGTGACATAAATATCTATTAGAACTTTATTTGAAATAAAAAATCAAAAACTAAGAAATCTGCAGGATACGATTCTAACTTCTCGTTTAACTTCCGATGGGGATATATATATATATATATATATATATATATATATATATATATATATATATATATATATATTAACTGGTGCTATGTGTAGTGGATTCTGGTCAAATTCCTCTACTTGTTTATTAAGATGTTCGTTCTCGACTGGGTTTGGGTTGAACGATTTTTCGAGGTAGTCTGCTATAAGAGAAGTTTTCTCTAAATCGGAATCTGCCACTTCTGAACCTAGTTTAAGTTGTGTAAATTCTTGTTTTGGTCTTTTTATTCTCTGTATGGTGGACCACATATGCCTAGATGATGGGTGAATTTCTTTTCGAAAATTCTGGAAGCTTGCATATCTATGTTGGTCTAATTTTGTTTTAACCACTCTCTCAGTTTGTTTAATTTTCTTTTTAGGTCCGGGCGTCGTGACATTTGCCAATAGCGTCTTTGATTGTGTTTACTTTTAAATAGGTTTATAATTTTTATCGGAATTAGTTTCTTGTCTATCGAGTTTGTTCTTTTAAGGTAAGGGGTAGAATTTGTGAGAGATCCTTAAATGTTGTTGACTAATCGTTTGACTTCATTATCTAGATCATTAGCGGATTGAATGCTCTGTGGATGCCTGTAGTTGATTTTTAAATTTTCCCTGAATTTAAGCCAGTTAATTTTACCTTTTTGCTGATTACAAAAAGAAGATAGAGAGGATGGAGTGATATGATTATTCGATTGTGATCCGAGTCTAGTTCAGGAAATACATTTTGATACATCGGGAAATCAATATTTTTTTGTGATGATATCCAATATGTTCGGAATTATATTATTATTGTGAGGGTTCTATTGGGGCCAGAATATTTACATTAAGAGTGATAGATTTAGTAATATTTTCCCTTGAGGGATTGTCGTGTTGCATCCCCAAGCGCTGTGTTTTCTCTTAAGATCGTCTATTAACATTACATTATTGTTGTTTCCAAACATTTCTGTGTATATTTTTCTAGAAAATAATTTATTAGGAGGTTTATATGCCGCTATAATAATTGTGTCTGTTATTTATTTTGGTGTTTATTGCTACAGTTTCTAGGTTGTTGCTCATGGGATTGTTAATTAACGAATGTTGTATGTCTTGGCGCACTGATATGGCTACCTCTCCTCCGGCCGTCGCCAAGAGACGGTCGTTTCGATAGATATTAAAGCCTGGTACTGAAAATTCGATTTGTGGTCACAGGTGAGTTTCTGAAATACAAGCTATTTTAATTTCATGACTCTTTATAAAGTATCGCAATTGCTTTTCTTGCCTTTTTATTCCGTTCGCGTTCCAGTTGAGAATGTTTCTGTATTTTTATTTACGTCCATTATTGCGGGCTGATTTTACTAATATTTGAATTTGTGGAATGAGTGCGTTTATTCCTTGTTTAATGATTGATGTTATCAACTGCCCTTGGTGTGGAGGGAGATTGGAGTTCATTTGTGGGGGATTTTGGAAATTAAATATTTGACAATTTGTGAACCAGGGATTATTGGGAGGAAGTTGCGTTGAGTTAGTCTCTTTTGGATGATCTCGAGGGAATTGTTTTTGGTCATTATATAAGTTATTTGTCTCCGCGGCTTCTCTAATTTTAAATGTCTGGTATTTTTGGTAATATCGCTTTGCTGGTTTTTTAGAAGTTTTTGATATACTTCACATCCTTTCCAATTGGCTGTGTGATCTTTTTTTCAGTTTACGCCTTTCGGAGTTGTTTCCGTTCTAGATTCCTTACATTTAGAATAGCGATGGTTATTCAAACATCTAACTCATCTTGGGGGGCGTCCACAGTTAGTTTGAGTGTGATCAAACCTCTGACATTTTTTACATTGAATTGAAAATTTGTTGTCGAATCTAGGAAACGCTCTTATAATACTATACATGAACCTATCTAATGTTAGAATGCCTCTTCCCTTGCTATTGTCCTCTAAATCTACAGCACATGTTGTTAAAGGTTTCCTGTCTTTTCCGTGAAGGCGGGTTACTTTTATCACTGGGTATTTTTTCACTTGTTCCTGGAGGATTTCTGTTTCATTATAGTATGTCTGAATATCTTTTATTACGATTGAAAATGTTTCTAAGCTTGGGTCGCAAAACGTGCGGTATTCCATGCTGTTCTCATTACAAAATTTACGTAGATCTCTGAAACTACTGCATTAATTTTAATTTTCACTTTTTCTGCCTCTATTTTTGTTGTGAAATCTTGTTTAACAACACTTTTAACGTCACTTATTAATAGTTGAAAATTTTCCGCTTTGTGTATGATTATGGGAGGAATTTTAATAACTTTTTTCACGGAACTGTTATGTTCGTCTTCTTCCGTTTCGTTGTTTAATGCTTCGAAACTTTTTGAAGTAGGGATAACATAACGTGGTACAGAATCAATTTCTTGTCTTTTGGGGTTACTTTGTTCTGTTGGCGTAGGTCCACTGTGTTGCAAGGACGGCCAACTAGAGCGTTGGCTGTTTTGTACTTGCGTTTGAAGGTCCTGTAGTTGCTGTTGCAATTGTAACATTTGTTGGTGCTGTTCCTCAAGTTGATGCTGCTGCGCTTGTATTTGGTGATGTTGTTGATCAATGATGAGTCGTTGATGAAATTCTAATGATTGTTGTTGCATTGGGTCGGGCGTGGTGTTGTTCACGGCCTACATCGCTGCGTTGATGCTCTGTCCGAGGTGAGAGCACGTTAAATCACTATTATCTATTTTCGCAACTAGATATACTGATAGAATTACTTTTGAGACCACTGTTTTCACTTCACAAGCACTCGCAACTCACTGAGTGCTCGACAGACGCCGACTGAACTAACGAGGTAGCGCTGCGGTCACAACCTCCCGCCACCGTCGTTAGCGCTGAACTGATGTCGTTTAAATTTGTTTGGGCTTTTTCACGTGGTAGCTGAAGTTCCAATACTATGTAACCTTTCTCAATAATACGAAAATGTTTGTACTGTTTTAGAATTGCTAGTTTTCTACCTTTAGAGATTATAATATTAGGGTATGCTTTCAAAGAGTTTCCAAAGGAAAAGAACAAGAAATTGGATACAAATATTATTGAACGACACTCCATGTATTCGTAATATTACATCGCGAGGGTATCATTCACATATACAGAAAAGCGTCAATAAAATTGAAGATGTAATTCATTTTTTAATGCAAAATTGTCAAAGAAATAGCGTTTGATAATATTTGAAACTTATACACAAAAAATAAAATATATTATACATTTTTGTAAATATGTATTAAAACTCTAATTCGGTCACCTTCCTATTTTATGATTTTATTGAAGATTACCAATTTACAACACCAATAATTTCATTTTCTAAAGATTTTCACCATCCTATATTATTTTAAGGT